>PVKZ01003965.1:0-103923 GCA_004027375.1 Macroglossus sobrinus
GAGATTAACTGAAGAACACTTTAGTGAAATGTAAGAAGTTCATCTGGCTTATTTTTAAAAGACTGGCAAACTTTTTCTAGTTCTGTGCACACATTACTGGGTTGAGCGGGTCGATAATGGGAACCTGCAGTAATAGATACTTTAAACACGAGCAGTTTGTTCTTACTGAAAAACGAGACGGCTGCTCTGATTCACTCCTCGTGTGGTTCTCACAAACAGACAACTTCCCGCGGCCAGAACAAAGCTACCCGGGACCACACAGCCTTCCCTCAATGCCTTTCCTTTCATCCTTCAAAAAAAAAAAAAAAAAAAAAAAAGGCACGAAGTTACTTTCTCACAGTTAGTTGCACATACCCCAAAATATTAATTTCACATTTATTACAAAATTACTAAACAATATGGGGTTTTAAAACAATGCTATTCTCCATTGCCGACTTTCTTAAACTAATAAATTCTTCAATTTTTATAGGTCATAATATATGTTTAAAGGGATAAAACACTTAATTGAGCCTTTCTGATTGCAAAAACCAATTTACATCTATACCTCCAACCTCTACCAATCAGCATTATGCAAATTATAATTTAAGGCAACATAAAACCTTGATTCTCACAAAAATTCAGAAAACGACTTTAAACGTTTTTTTTCAAGAATAAGAATTTTAACGTAATATAAAGGCAATATTTCTAAAGTAATTCCCAGAACGCTCGTGTTTGTATGCTCTAGACATCGGCGATCCAATTCAGCATCATGGGATGCAGGAAACTGGTGAGCACACGGCTGCACTCCCTGAACGAGCTGGGCAAGCTCACGCTCCTGGATCTGCTCATCAGCAACCCATGACATGGATGCGAGTTTCTTTTTAAAGTGAAATTTTATAGTAATGAAAATTCTGACGATAAAAAGAAAAGGGTAAACTAGTATTTACTCTCGTTAGTTATGACATTCTATTAAAATAATTTATCCTCTTGCAATTTAAGTTCCACTGCTGTGTTCCTTGGCTAAGTGTGCAACTAAATTTAAAATGGATTCGTGTGTGTGCGTGTGTTTGTGTGTGTGTAAATAAATATCACTGGAGGTCCAAATAAAAATGTTTTCATAGCAAATGATACTCATTCCTCTCTATGTACCCTGCAGTAGCAATGAAAATGCACTTACGCTTTTGCCTATATATTATCATAAAGTTTCACATTATAAAAGAAGAGTTTATTTTGAATCCTGAAGTCACCGAAAAACTTCAACCCTACATGCAACTTCTATTAAGTCTTTTCTTTTAATAATACATCTCTGCATACAGTTTCAGAGACTGTGATGGCATTTTTTTAGTATTATGTTTCAAAGATGTTGTCATGTTTCATAGGCTCTTACTGTTCTTCTGGAAGATTCAGTGATACAAGCCAAGATAATCCATTATATCTGCAACTATATTAAATAAAAAACCTACTGCTTTTTTACTAAAAATACTTCCTTTAGCACATTACCTACTTCTTACCACCCAGTCAGAGCAGAAGCCTTGAGTGACCTGTGGCGATTCGGACCAAGTCTGAACTCCTTATTAACAACCACTGTCCATGACTCCTCAGCCTCCTCACCCTTTGGTCAGAGGGATCAAATCTGATTTCCTCATCACCCGCTGCCTGTGACCAGAGACCAAACAGTGTGCCCCGCAGGGGCAGGCCTGGGCCCGGGCGCCCAGGGTGGAAGGGAACCTAGTCTGCTCCACCCACCCACCCAGGACGACTCCACAATCTCTGCCAGGAAGAAGCCATGGGGACTCTGCCTGAACACCTCAAAAAGAGCCAGGAGAATCACAAAAATGAAGAACAGGCACAGAGAAGCATCCATCCTGCGAGGATGGAGATGTGCAGGGAAGAATCGAGAGAACAGAGGTGTCCAATCTGAATTTAGATAACCACTCCAATCTAAAACTGATGTTATCACACCCAGAGCCTAGCCAAAAATTACAATCAGAATAACCCAAAAGAGAACTGTAGCTATGATTACCACTTCACAAAGCCTTTACCGCATCCACACCCAAGGCTGTTTTATTTCTCTCTACAGCAAGTGAATCTTTTACTCTCAAAGGCTAACCACAGAAGGAGAAGGGAATGGCTTTGAAGTAAACTCCACCCTACTATTCTTTTGGATAGAAGAAACCTCTAGAGACAGAAAACCACAGAACTTTTAATTATGGAGTAACTCAGCTTGTTATGCCATTCCTTAGAAACTTTACATAGGAATTTTCGAAAAAAATCTAGTAAACTTTAAAACTTTGGCATGTGTAAAATCAGATCAGCTGCCTAGACTTCATGCTCGCATAAAGACTAAATACATGTGAAATTACACGTGTAGGCCAGTAACAGTTACAGCCCACGAGAATTATCTACATTACTATACCACTCGTCTGACAGCGTTGCCTTCAAAAAGGAGAATTACTTTCCAACCTTTAGTGAAAATTTAGCCTGCTCTCACTATGTGGGATTCTGACATTACAGAGAAAAAGAATATCTGTTCTGAAAATTAGTTCTTTTTTAAAAGCTTAAGATACTGAACAAAGATACAAGAAATTAAAGTAATTTTGAAAGAAAAAGCTGTCCATGTATCCCAAGCTTCTTCAAGAACACTCAGATTTCAGTTTCGCATTCAAATTAGCTTTCACATCGCTCATGCACAATGACTACATGAAGTGGGGAGAAAACTAAAATATTAGAATGAAGGCTATGACTTACTGGGCAAGTAGAGCTTTGATATGAAAAAAAAAAATGATGCCCAAGGAAGAACAATGAGGAGGACTGCGGAACACAGGAAATATCTACGCATGACAGGATTCAGGGCCCCACAGGTAACAGACGGGGCGTCTAGCGTGCTTGGCAGCTGGGGGTGTTTCCTCCAGGGCCTTCAAATCTGCATTTCTAGACTCCTGACGCTGTGCGTCCTGCCAGAATCTCAGAAGCTAGGAGGAGTATCTGGTTACTAGAAATATTATAATTCTGAGACACTATGCATGACATGAGACTTTGATGGGCTAGATACCTTAACCAACATCCCAACTTTGTTTCCATGAGAAAAAAATATTGAGTTTAAAACTACGAACAAAAAAATAAAACCACTTGGGGTACACCTGTCTACACAAATGTAAAGTCACTGTTAATCAGAGCTAATCGGTACAATAACATATTTATTTTACAAAGGTAAATGACACTCTCCAGTTTCAACTATTTACCATTACCTTATTATTATTATTATTATTATTATTATTATTATTATTATTATTATTAAGCTAAGCCAAATATCTTTCAACTATACACAAGGACCAAAAAATGACTTAAAATTCACAATAACTACATCCAATAGTTTATAAAACATTCATGACACACAGCCCTTGCCCTGATGTTGTTCTATGGGAGAATAAAGCACTGAGGATACAATTACCACACAATTTTGAATCAGGTTTCTATGTTTTCAAATATCACCTAGTTTTGTCAAAAACACAGTGAACATATTGGGCTAAGTAATTTATTGACAGAATTCTTTATAAAAATACTGTCTATTCATGAAAGACTTGAATAAGCATTGAATAAGGCTAAAATAGAGCAGAGGGTTGTTTGGACAAAGGTACAATTTACTAGTGGTTTTGAGAACTCTATATATACATATATATCCACACAATATCTATACCTATATCATCTATATCTTTGGTCCATTTGAAAAATCTGTTTTAAGAACTATCTTATTTCCCTTTATTTATTTCTCAATAAACAAACCCTTTTCAGATCAGGAGATTAGAAGAAGGCCCATTTTCCTTTTTTTTCCCATTTACTCCTACTTTTCACACAATTCTAACTATTTGGTTGATCAAATAATAGCATATTAAAAGCAACTTGGAAAACAGCATTTTGACTTGATACTGTACGGCTCAAGACAACAGGAACTACATACAAATTGTGCACTGTAGTTAGTAAATTTGCTTCTCACAGGGCTATGGGTTAGTGATTCTTAGAGCACTTTCATGTATACTAGGGTTGAACAAATAAGTAAACATAGATGAGAACCTGGTTTCTCACTGTCGGAGAAATTAAAACTAAGGCAAGCAGGACAGCTAGAATGAACCCTGTAATTTTGGGTTATCTGAGATACCAGTATGAATTCACAGGTAGCCCACAGATGTTGGATTCTAAATACCATTCTCCTGGTTCATTCCAGGGCTAGGGGAGGGAAAATACAAGATGAGCCTAGAGCATGCTGTGGTGCCAGAAATTAAGAATGTTCAAAAAGTCTGAGAATATGTCAAAAGGCCCAGGAACCAATCCGAACTCACGACAGTCGAAGCTAGAAAAATTTGGACAACAAAATAAACAAGTGTTAGATTATAATCCATACAATATCCACAGTATATTTACATGCACTGATATAAATTATAAATAAATGGACAAGGGGCAGCTCTTCCTTACAAAAGAATCTCAATGAATAAATGTAAAAGGGAGGTGGGAAATAGAAAATCATCATTAGAACACCACAGTACTGACTGCTGCTGACAAAACTAACCACAGGATGCAAAAACAGTGAGCCAAAGTTTAAAGAGAAACAGGGTATTTACATAATTTCAAAGTATCTACTTGAAGATAGTATTAGTTGCAAAAGTAAAAACAGTAACTTCGTAGAAAAACCTGGGAGGAGCTGCCTTAATCAATGATGAACAAGGGTCCCAGCACCAGTAATAGGACAGTGACATTATGTGCCTGAGTCAGGCACCGAGATGGGCACATAATGTCCGTGGTGTGCTTGCCAGAAGGGTGCATTACCTCCACCTCACCACGGGCAAATAGCAGACAAGTGCAAATTGAGGGAGGACATTCTATGGAATAACTGACCACTATTCTTCAGAAGTATCCAGGCCATGAAAGAGTTGGGAAGGTAAGGGGACGTAATGTATGTATAGGACGCTTGACGTAGGAGACACGGGGATGAATGAGAAGTCAGGTCACTGACCTCCAAGGGCTCGGACATGCGTACTGATCAATTCCAGTTCCATCAGCAAGTGGTACTGCCTCAGGATCTTTCATTTATTTCTTTGATCTAAAGTCCCTTGCCCCTCCTGAATTTTAGAACTAGACAATCCTTTCTCTTAGACATAAATAGCAAACTCAGAAATATCAAAAGAATGCAAGAAATACTATAATTATGAAGATCAGAAGTGAAAGTATGTCCTAATCCGGCACAACAACACTCCCGGTGTGGATGACACGTGCCGCTGACCATGAGTCAGCACGTTGTATGGCTGACCGTAATTTGTAATGTAAATGTGAGTTTCAGATAAATAACAAATCATTGTTAGTGTAACGATGTCCCATAGAATATTTGCTAAATCTTTACTTGCTAAATCTGGTAACACGGTCACTGACGGCAGCGGCGGATCTCTGCTCCTGGGGAGGGGGGACCCCATTGCTCTCGGCTTGCCTGAGCGATCACTGATCGAGCATCTATCTACGTGTCCACTATTGGCAAATCACCAGTGGAACGCTGCTGTCATTTTTATGTGCGTGAACACATAATCAGACCCCCTAATAAGCCTAAAGGTGGACCTCACCAATGACTGGGAACACAGTGAACAAAACTGGTGCATTAGGAAGGTTCAATACAAGCGAATCGAAGTACTCTAACAAGCAGCTCGGGCAGGGCATTTTAAAAAATCTTAAAGTAGATCATACTTTGAGACAAAAGTTAGCATCAGAGAAACCTGTTACGGTCTATTCACTGGACAAGAATTCGGCAGGACTCTCATGTCTGAGATGCTATGGGATGGGTAGAAAGCAAAGAACAAGGCAAACTCCCAGATTCAGTGAAACCAGACTCCTGGGAGCATTGCAAAAAGGCCTTCAAGAGAAAACAGAGTGAGCCCCTTCGTCCGGGATAAGAGATGACAAGCACGCCCTGGAAGCTCCCCCAGGACTAGAGCCCTCGGATGCTGACTCCAGGCACGATGGCTAGAGTTCCTGCAAGTCACCCTGCGACTGGCCTACCCAGTCACGACAACCCGATCCCACGTACCTGGTCTCTAGGGATGGCCATGTGACCTAGTTTTAGCCAATATGACATTAAAAATAAAAAGCCAATTACATGTATCTTCTGGAAAAGCTTTTTCTTTTCTGATATGAGAAGATGAGCCAGGCTGGCTGCCCCTTTTTAAATCCTTGCTCCTTTTCTCTTCTTTCTGCTCAGAATGTGGCCTTGATGCCGACTCGCGACCATTTTGCCTCCATGAGACAAGCTGAAGCCGACACGACAAGGATGGAGGAACATAAAGAACACACTTGTGGCCCTTTCGACGAAACTCAGCAGCTGCGCCAGCCCTCAGCCACCCACCTACAGACCTCTTTCCCCTTATGGAGAAACAGCTAACTGTTGAGCCTGCTGTGAGATGAGTTTTCTGTTACTTTCATTCAAAAGCATCCTAACCAATCTACCCTTTTTCAACTAAGAATGGTGTGGTCGCCCTAAGTTTAACATGGTCCCCAAGAGAAGAGATGCACAGGTTGGAAAGGCCTCCAGAGTAAATAAAACCGCATCAGACAAGCTGCATTTCACACATACAAAATCAGTATTGCTTATGTATCAGGCTCTGCAGGCAGACTCCCTGATCTAAACCATGACTCCTCCACTTCCTACAGAGGTGACCTTGAGCAAGACAGCCGGCCTCTGTGTACCTCAGTACTCTCATCTCTAAAATGGGAACAATGATGTATTCCTCCTAAGAGCGGCTGTGAGAATAAACGAGGCAATATGTGTAAAACTCTAGGACCAGCTCCTTGCATAGAGTGAGCTCTCTGCAAATATCCGCAATCATCATCTCTATGCTGATGATGCAAACACGAGTAGCTATTACGTAGACACAGATAGATAAAAATGAGAAAGTCCAGTTTACGCAGCTCACACATGGCTCATGGTGAGGTACAAGCGAGCAGAAAATTCCTCACAAAATTCAACCGTCTTTAAAGTATTAGTTTCAGCTAAACGGTTCTTCTGTGTCTGTTAATAGCTTCATCAGCAGCTCTTGCTCTTAAATGCCATAAAAATGATTCAGTTTCATAACATGAAGATTGACGAAACATAAGCCATTTACACTTCAAAAACCAGTACAAGGGCAAAAGTGTAATGGCAGATTTCATCTCAAGTATTGTTCTTACCTGGCAAGTGGAAACAGTAACTCATCTCCTAACTGTAACAGAAAGGGTGAATTTATGATTAATGCTACAAAATGCATAATCCTTTCATAGTTATGAAATAGTACAGTCCAATGCACATCTCTGCTGAATCACTAGTTTCTACAAACGGCCTTAGTCTGAGCCGGCATGAACATATATTCCCCTCACACGAGATCTCTGAATCAAAAGTTGTTGTTGCAGACACATCCAAAAAGACCACTGAGACAGGGAACACTGATTGAGGTGAGTTGATAACTGGTGATACAGAACTTTCCAAAACCAGTTGTTCCTACGATAACAGTAATTTGGATCAAGAAAGAGAGAGCAGAAATTAAAGAAGTTAACTATTTCACAGTTCTGAACAAAAACTGTATAAAGTTTCCACCAGATTTCCCACTCCCAAACCAGTCTGGTTGTAAAAACTACTTAAAAGCCTCGGGCACCAGGCATCTGTACATTCCCATAACCCCATTGCCCCCCAGTCCCGCTCTGCTCCTGGTGATCTGTGTCTGTGTCCTGAGCCTTCCATTTCTATCACACCCATCAGCTTCTTTGACTCTCCAACCTTTGAGATCTCACCGGTCCCAAATGTGTCACACCCTATTTCCTAATTTCAGTTATATTTTTTAAATTTAGGGGAAAAAAAAACCATTTTCATAATTGACAGCAACACCCTGGTTCAGGGGGGAAAACGTCACTTCTATAGCTAAAAGGTAATACTCAGCACATGGAGATCAGGCATACAGACACGAACCCGCATGAAGTTGTGTAACCGATGCCTGAATGGAAGCGAATGACTACATTGTCCACTTCAGGTTTATTTCACTTCTCTCCCTTCCCTTTCTGGATCTTTGAAAGGAGCTGGCTCAGCAGGTCAGTCAACAGTAAAAGAAGGGACTGAAAAGAGCTGCCAAAAAACAAAGCCCCACCCCCGCCCCGCCTCCAACAACCGGAAGTTCCCGGTGTGACGGAGGCGCCTAGAGTCCAGCAAACATGAGAACATCGTCCTCCCTCGGAGCCATTTCCGCGTCACACGTCCCCCAGCTGCGCCCAGACTGCGCATGCACCGTCTCTGCGGCGACAGCCTGGGGCATCGCGAGTGCTTCGCTACTCCTCTGCTTATATGCTTTCCCCAAAAAGTACCGCTTAACAATAATATTGTGTAGTGTGTGGATGAGGTATGTGTGTCCCTGCCCACTTGGCACCTTCTCTCACAAGGTTTTATGCTATTTTTCCAGAGGCATTTTCACTTTTAATTCTCACAGCCTGTGACAGACCATTCCCAGATAAGGAAACTGAGTTCAAAGAAATTTACAACCATCTACTTACCTTTTAAATTAACAACAAAATAAGATTTTAACTGTTGCTAAAGCATAATTTTCAAAAAGTTATAAAATGTGACTTTGAAGCAAACATAAAATGAAAAAACGCCAAACACAGTATTCAATTCAGTTAGTGAGGGTTTCAGTACAAATATGAATATGCACAGGATGACGAAAATGAATTTGCTAATAGATGGTAACTATTACAGGAAGGGTTCACAAAATGAGCACCGAAGTGCCTCAGTGAACTAGCAGGGACAATGTACAAACTATTAAGTTGTTTGAACCTAACTACTTCATAAAAGGAACTGTTCGGGATTTCTTTTGGCCTAGTGGCACCAGGAAAAAGTAACTGAAAACACGAAGAGTACCATAAACTGAAAGAAAGCTTAGAAACCTCCACTAGAGGGCAATAAAATATCTGAATATCTCTTCTTCAGAGTAGAAATCAATTGTCTCTCTACTGGACAAAAAATTTTTGCATTATTATGGATAAGAATCATTTGCATGACTATCAAATAACTTCTACCCCAAAGAGTTGCCAAACAGCCTATTCAAAAGAGAGTAAAAGGTGTAACACCCTGTCTAGTAACACCCCATCTGGTCACCGGAGGGTCCACTGGACAAGCCCCGCATTCCAATGAAAGGACACCTAGTAATTAATCCCTTTGGCTCGTTTCAAAGTCTTGGAGAATTTTCCCAACTTAGATTATGGTTGGCTGTAATAGGAGTAAAGGAAAATCCCAGGAGGTGGGAGAAGGGGCCGGGACAGCTACAATCCGTGAGTACTGCCGTCAAGAACTGCAGAGCATGACGTGCCAGCAAAGACACACTGAGAGGGACACTCTAACACACTACAGGATGCATGACCTGGTCCAGCCTTCCTGGAAAGTCATCTAATAACATGTAGCAGAACTGCAGAGGCTCAGTCTTTGATTCTAAAATTTCATCTCCAGAAATTTTCATTCAATATATCATCAATCGGATGTGGCTAAGATAGTAGTCATCTATCTCAGTGTTAATTATAAAACATAAAAGAAAAATGAAACAAGTAGATTTCCCAGCTTAACATTCTTTCCAGAAGCCTGCACTGGGTCCCCAGGCCCTTTCTAAGTGGTCTGCTTAACGCTCAGGATTCGCCCGGTGATGCCTCTTAGCACACAGCACTCTGATTTCTGATTCACTTACCCATCTACCCTGTTGGTTGGTCTGTGGCCTCCACGAAGGCTTGGGCCATGTATTTCAATTGCATAGATGTAGCATGATGCTACATGCACAGAAGGCACTCAAATATTGACCCAATGAATAAAAAATGTTATGCAAGCTAAAGAATGTGTATATGAGTATGCTTTCTCTATAGAGATAAAAAAAATTACAAGTATTAGCCTCAAAACAAAATTATGTATGAGAAAAGTCTCATGATACCCCAACTCTACAGATAGAATATCAGTATCATGTGCAGATATTTGAAAAACACATGGACTGACAACAGAGGGGACACTTACTTCAAGATACAGCTGGTGTACAGAAAAGCATCAACAGGTCACACGGTGAGCCATTCTTGCCACTGTGTGCATGTCCTGACTTCTTTATCACACTACGTGCATTTCCACAGACATCATAAAGCTCAGAGGAAACCACTGCATGCTGCTCGCTTAAAGGAAGTTCTGGATAATAATAAAAATTATCCTTAAATAAGATGGAGATTTTTGTTTTAAATATTCTTAAAAGGAATCTGTTTCATAGGCCAGTGCTTCTCACACTTTAAGGAGCATAAGCCTCACCTAGGAGATCTGTTCAAATGTAGGTTCTTACTGTCAGTTTAAGGTGGGGCCTAAGGATCTATATGTCTTACAAGTCCCTAGGTAGTACCAATGCTGCTGATCCGCGGACCTTAATTTGAGGAGCAGGGTCCTGGAGCATCACACAAGGAAATTTATAAATGCAGAGAAGGGTATGCAAAGCTCCACTTCCCTGTTTTTATTTTGTTCTGTTTTGCAATCCTGAAGCACTGTCTCCTCTGATGATTTAGCAAAACCTTCCTGTTCAAACTTCTAAATGTCTTGCAGATGCTACCATTTCAAATAATGGAAAACATAGAAATGAAAGAAGGGTCATCACTACAGAGCCCACGAAAATTAAAAGGAATGTGATGAACAACTCTATACCCACAAATTTGATAATCTAGATGAAATGGACCGATTCCTTGAAAGACAATACAACAAAACTCACAAGAACTAGATGATCTGAACAGACTTACATCTATAAAAAAATTGAATCGATATTAATAACTTTCTAAAACAGAAAGCATGAGATCCAGAAGGGATGACTGGTGAATTCTATCACACATGTAAGGAGAAAATTATACCAATTTTATACAATCTCTTTCAGAGGACAGAAGCACAGGGAATATTTCCTACCTCATTCTATGAGGCCAACTTATCCTAATATCAAAACCAGACAAAGACATTAAAAGAAAAACATCTACAGACCAATATCTCTAATGAACATAAATACAAAAATCCTCAGAAAATATTAGCAAATTGAATTTTTTAAAAAGTATGAAAAGGTTTATAAACAACAACCAAGTGGAATTTATTTTAAGTATGCAAGGCTGATTCGATTTAAAAAATTAATGTAATCCATCAACAGACTAAAAAAGAAAAACACGATCACATGACTACATGCAGAAAAGCATTTGAAAAAAACCCAACATCCATTTATGCTAAAAACACTTAGTAAACAATGAACAGGAGTAAGCTTTCTCAACTTGATAAAGACTATGTATAAAATACCTACGGCAAACATCATACTTACCAGTGAGAAACTCAAAGCTCTCCCAGTGTCACTGACTGGTGAAAGATTAGACAAATACACCATGGAAAATAACAAAGAGCCCAGAAGCTGACTTGCATAAACACAGCCAACTGATCTTGGACGGAGGCGCAAAGGGCAACAATACACAGGGGCAAAGATGATTCCCTTCGACAAATGCTGCTGGCGCCACTGGACATCCACGTGCAAAAGGACTCCAGACACAGACCTTACGCTCTTCACAAAAATGCTTCCAAAACGAATCACGAGCCCACGTGGAAAACGGAAAACTATAAAGTTACTGGAAGATAACATAGGAGTAAACCCAGGGAACTCGGGGTACAAAGTCTTAGATGCAACACCGAGGGCACAATCCATTTAAGAAATAATTGATAAACTGGTCTGCATTAAAAGTTAAAACTTTAACACTGCCAAAGTCAATGTCAAGAATATGAGAAGACAAGCCATGGGCTAGGAGTAAATATTTGCAAAACACACATCCAATATACGAGGAACACTTAAAATTTAACAATAAGGAAACAAACAACTCAATTATGAAATGAGCCAAAGACCTTAACGAACACCTCACCAAAGATGCACGGATAGCAAAGAAGCATATGAAAAGATGTTCCACATCATATGTCGTCAGGGGAATGAAAATTAAAACAAAGCCACCACAGATGCTACTTCACACCTATGAGAATGGCCAAAACCTGGAACACTGACCCCACCAAACGCTGGTGAGGACGTGGGCGACAGGAACTCTCACTCACTGCTGGCGGGGATACAAAATGACGCAGCCACTTTGGTGGCTTCTTACAAAACCGAACATACTCACACCATATGATGCAGCCATCATGCCTCTTGGTATTTACCCAAAGGAGCTGAACCTTTATGTCCACATAAAAACCTGCACATAGATAGATGTTTACAGCAGCTCTGTTCATACCTGCCAAGTTGTGGAAGTGACCACGATTTCCTTCTGCAGGTCAATGGATAAACTGTGGTACAATCAGGCAACAGAATATTTATTACTCAGTGCTAAAAAGAAATGAGCTCTCAAGCCATGAGAAGACGTAGAGGAACCTTAAATGCATGTTGCTAAGTGAAAGAAGCCAACCTAAAAAAGCTATGTCCTGTATGAGTAAAATTATATGACAGCTGGAAAAGGCAAAACTATGTGGAGAAAATGAAAAGATCAGTGATTGTTGTGGGGGAGGGGGTTAATAGCGCACAGAGGATTTTTCGGGCAGTGAAAATACTCTGTATGACAATGTAATGATGGATGGACGTCATTACTGTATACACTTGTCTAAACGCACAGAATATACAACACCAAGAATGAACCTTAATTAAACTACGGACTTGGGGTGATTATGATGTATCAGTGGAGGTTCAGGGATTGTAACAAATGTACCATTCTGCTGGGGGATGTTGGTAAGGTGTGGGGATAGGGGGGAGTATATGGACCTTCCTCTCAATTTTACTCTAAACCAAAACTGCTCTAAAAAAATCTTTTTTTAAAAACAGAAGACAGGCTCCCAGTGAGCATTCTTAGAAGATCACCTGACCTTCCAGGAGTAGTTTACCGGAGCCTGTACTGGAGTAGTGGGTCTGGGAAGCATAAAACGTCAGGAAATTTCCTGGTATGTCTTCCAGTACCTAGAACAGTTCCTGGTACATGACAGGCGATCAAGTGATTGTTGAACAAATAACTACAATATTTAGCCTGGAAAAAGATGGGAGAGGAAGGACCAAAAAAAAGCTGGTAAGGTTTTCCAATTTTTGTAGTCAATTAACTAGAAAACAAGTAAAAGTCTTCTGTGCTATTTCAGTTAGAATATAAGGGTACTAAAGGTCAACTTCGCCATATTTTAAATACACGTTTCTAACAATCAGTTGTCCAACAATAGTATACATTTTCTCAAAAGGAAAAAAGCTACCTGAACGTATCCCAACGAAACGGCTTAGGTAGACAGCTCCAGGGACACTAAGACGTACCTGCCCTGAGAACACTAAAGATACCTACGGTCCCGCCCCAAGCACGGGATTCACTACTCACAGTATTTCTACTCAGATCAGGAAGAAACTGCAAGAGCAGCTTTCCTACTTAAAAAAAAAAAAAAAAAAGTTGCCTCAACATAAACAGCAACGAGGCCGGAAGCCACAACCTAACATATGACCTAAGAGTAAATCAAAAGCTTACATTTTCTGGCAGTCATAAAAACAAACAAAGCTATTTCACTGTGAAAAATGAATACCTTCAAAGTCAACAGTGTGATAAAGCTACAGGAATACTCTCTGGGTGACATCCAGTTGTTTGAGCGTCTGTTTGCCACCTACAAAGAATAACTCTTTCTGATGGATTTAACCGAGAAAAAAAAGATAATGAAATTGATTTGATGGGAAGTTAATGCACAAACATACTTCATTTTCCTAGAAAACCTCAAAAGACATCTGGTGATAATGTATCAAAACCCAAAGATTTTCTTTTGGGGAGTGTAATTAAGCTGTAACAATTTAGAATTGTGAATATTAAAACTGCCCCCACAGCTTCACTTGGTATTTTCAATTGTTTCAACTAAAAGAATACCATTATTTCTGATAATGCTACAAAGTATCAATTTACAAGATTTTTTAAAAATTAAGATTATTTTTAAACTCACTTTAGAAGCTTTAGTTTCTGAAAGCATGTAGCTATTAAAATGCTAATATGGAAAGATGGGGGTGGATGCTACAGAGATTTAATAACATAACACACAGGAAGTTGATGCTCTAGATGATGTAGAAAGATGGCTTATAAAGCCTAGGAGATAATACTTAAGGCAAAAGAAACAATTTGGTCATTAACAATGAGGCTAAACCAAACATTTGTCATCAAATATAATGAAACTAATTAAAAGAACAACAAAAAATCAAGGCAAATATGTAAATCAAGTAAAATACAGGAAAAAATTAAACTACATCAAACACACAAAGTGAGGTATAGTTATGGCAGCAAGTCATAGTAAATTACACATAAACTGAAGAGAATAAAAAGATTCCAACAGTTATGAGTTAGACATCAAGGAAAGCATAAATGCTTAAAGCAGTAAATTTCCCATGAACACTCAGGAGGCTGGAGGACTGACCACCCGGATGCATTTTCAACTTTAGAAAATGGCAGGAGAGTAAGAGAATCAAAGCTTGAGAGTCAAATAATAACTCAAAATCCACCACTTTGTATCTTAGATATCTTAGCTGGCCCTAAATTACAAAAATATCAGTCCTCAAGCAGCAGCTTTTGTCAGAGATGTCTTTGCCACCCAGAGAATTAAAAACAAACAAACAAAAAACCTGCAAGTCTTCCAAGTGTCAAAGAGGGCACAGTGCTTTACTATTTAAATAACAAAGAATAAGCCATGTTGATATTAGAAAAAAACATAGTCAGAAAACCCAGTCCCATCTCCAATACCTGTTTCCAAAGGCTTTTCTTTAGAAAAAAGAATATTCTCTTCCCTGTGTATGAAGTTCATTCCAAAACTGAGTCTGTGGGTTGCTCCACAGATCACATATTTCTAATCAGAATTTAGCATCTGAGTTGCAATATGCTGAAAGTGTAAAGTATGTACTGGCATCTGAAACAGTAATGCAACAGTTCACAAAAACAATGTAAAGTATTGCATTAATATTGATTCTGTTTACATGTTGAAATAACATTTTAGATATTAGGTGAAATAAAATACGTAACTAAAATTAAGCTCACTTATTTTACCTCTTCAATGAAGCTACTGGACATTTTTAAATTATATATGAAATTATCTTTCTATTGTATATAGAACAGCCTGCTGTAGACTGAACTCTTTCACAACAAGGTTTGTCAAGTCTTTATTTTTCTACATTACCTACTAGCATGTGGTCCATAACAGATACTCAGGAAGTGTTGACTCAAGAAACATGTAAGTATAAAGCAGCAACTAGATAAAACTGCAATTGCTTTTTGATTTGTATACCAGATATATTCTATTGGAGTGACATTAAACCCTTATTTGGTAATCATGAGAATTCTGAAATATGGATCAAGTCAGCTTAAAAAAAATTTACAGCTGAAAATTGACATTCCTAATTTGTTTTTGGGTGAATTGTGTCCTCCCCAAATTCCTATGCTGAAGTCCTAACCTCCAGCACTTCAGAATGTGACTGTGTTTGGAGACAGGACCTTTAAAGAGGTAACGAAGGTAAAATGAAGTCATACAGATGGGCCTAGTCCAACGTGACTGATGTTCATCTAAGAATAGGGTAACAGTGAGGACCCAGCGAGAAGGGTTCATCTGCAAGCCAAGGAGAGAGGCCTCCGAAGAAATCACACCTGACAACACCTTGATCCCGGGACTCCCGGCCTGAGAATCTGAGAAGACACATTTCTAGTGCGTACGCCCCAGTCTACGGCACTTTGTTCTGGCAGCCCTGGAACACTGACACGCTGTTCCAAACGCTCAGAATCTTTCCAGTAACTGAGTGGAGTTACAAAATCAGTTCCTCAGTCACACTAGCCGTATTTCAAGTGCTTAAAAGCCACGTGAGCTAGTGGGCTGCTGGATTGGACAGCACAGATCTAGAGAAAAGACCAAACCAGAAGTTTCTAACAAGAATGCTTAACTGGTCAGGAGATGTAACAAGAAATGTCACTACGTAACTACTACATACTGAAACACTTTTAATCTTTAATTTCAAAAAAGGCAAATGACTCAAATCTACTGAGTCATCCTTGTTAAGATCTGCTGAGTAGAGCTTAAAGAAGGGAGTTACTATTTCAGGACTTTGTGTGGTTCAAATGAATGGCATCACTAAGGGTTCTTGAGAGGCCTGTCTGCTGCAGAAGAGAGAGGACTCCGCACGTAGGTGGTCAGTGCACATGTACCGCTAACAAAGGGGTCAGAACTCCAGGGACAGGTCACCCAGGGACTCCCGAATAACCCGCTGGTACAGTGGGGAACGCTAACACCCACCTTCAGGTTTTATCATGCCCTCTGTGAACTTAATCAGGCTTTGTAAATGAAGATTAAATTCCAGAAATGTAAGAGATGGCATGAATACCAGAGCAAACAGGAAATCCCCATATTCGTTACCACTTAACCATGAGACATCAAAAAACTAAGTCCACTATTAGTAAGTTCACACATCTCTAAATCATAAAGTTCAATGGCATGGAAGAAAAATACAGAACTCAGGAAAATAAGAACCAGATAGAATCCAATCTACTACACTTGCCTAAATACTCTTTTACCTAACTGGACTGAACACATTCACTAAAATAAATAGCTATATTCTCTGCAAGTTAACTAGAAAAATGAGTGTGGGGATTTCAAAATTTAATAATGAGTATTATAAACTTCATCTGTGGAAAGTATTTTACAATCGCATTGGACTCTACTTCTTAAGCTTGCTTTTTTATATTTTATGTCCTCTTAAATTTTGCCCAAGAACTTCATGTCTGGCTGCATTATTTTACATAAAGGAACCAAGGTTCTAAGAAATTAAATGACACACCCAAGGCTACATAACTGGTGAAGAAGACATCTAAAACTCAAACCGAGGTGTTCTAGTTCCAGAACGTTTCTACAGGCCTCACCCTGTTAGGATGCCCAGCATCACCATGTCAGGCACATGTTAGTCACTGTAAAAATGTAACGCTGACTTGATCGAGTGTGCATTAATGCTTAAAATGGTAATTAAATTCAGAACAAACCTCAACGATGGTAATTCAGTTCAGAAGAAACCACCTCCAAGAGCATCATGGTCACAGAAATCTTTTTAAAATTCAAATATAATCTTTGACAAAGAAATGCAGAATGATAGATAAAAAGGCTTGCTAGCATAAAATTGATTCATAATGATCAGATTATGTGGGGAAAACGAAATCAAACTTTTGACTCAAGAGTTTATTATGTTTAAAGTGACTGATGTTTCCTATGAATTGCTGTATTTCTCATTCTACTGGATCTAATTAAGAGTGATATGAAAGCTCTATTTAAAACGTCAATATTCAATGTTAAGGGGGATTTTAACTGTGAGGGACAACCGTGATAGATTTGAAAGGACTGCATGGAACGCACAGGTGGTCCCAGGCTGGAACAAGCAATGGCACAGGTTATTTCTGGAACAATGGGAACATTGAAACATAGATGGTATTAAACACTATGAAACCTGATGTGGAAAAAGTGGACTTACAAACTGAACAAGAAACTTACAGTAAGTCCTTATTTTGGTTTTAAAATACCTAAGTATATTATACACAGCAAATATCTCAAGAGATAGAAAAACATACACATGAATACACATGTGTGCATACACGGAGATAACAGATCATCTGGGAGGCTGGAATGTGGTATTTTTATTACTGTTGTTTATCTAGATCTAACTTTTTATAATGTATATGTACTATGTTAAAAAGATTTTTGAATGACATCCATGTTTCTATTACACCAGAAATGAAAACATCCGTGACTATTTGCTCTGTGTCTTACGTTTGTAAAATACGTACAGTGAAATAATAATTTTGAGGATGGTTTGACTCTACTTTTATAGACCATGAAGTGTGTAAAATAAATCAACTTTACTTACAAACATATAGTTCTAAATATAAATGTTTATGATAAAATCTGAAATGATGACACTGAAAAACAAAGCAAAAAAAAAAAGTCCAGATTTAGAAGGATATTTTGAAATAGCACCTAAATTTACAGAGTTTAGAACAGCAACAGTATGTCCTTACCAGTTAAATCTTATTCTTCATTAAAGAAAAACCTTTAGATAAAAAGAAAACAATGAAAAAATAAAATGTCTGCATTCTTATTATATATTACTATTACAAGATTTATAGATATTCTTTTCCTGGAAAGTGTCATTCTGCTTATTTCACTGATGAGAAAATCAAGATTAAAAGAACTGTTGTGCACCTAAAACTAACACAATAGTATATGTCAATTATATCTCAATTAAAGAAAAAAAAAAACTCCTACAAGTTGATTTTAAATGACAACCCAATAGCAAAAATAGCTAGACAAACATTTCACAAGATATGCAAGACTAGTAAATATGTGACAAGATCTGCATTCTGCATGGAGGGAAATGTAAATTAAAGTCACAGAGATCCCTCTACACATCCACCAGAATGGCTAAAATTTAATAACAATTCTAAAGACTGGAAAAGAAGACTCTGACAAGACCATACACTCCTGGATAGAAGGAATCACACCTTTCCTTTCACTTGTGTATCCTCCTCAGCACCTAATCTCAAAGGATACTACCTAACAGTAACTAATTGTTAGTTCCTCTTGATAACAGAAATACAAACATACCCTTGGAGCCAACAATTCCATTTCTAGATATCAATCCTACTGAAAAACTCACATAAACATAAAAAATATGATGATCTAAGACATGCATTGTAGATTGTAACAATAAAAACTAAATATCAAGAAAGTCTAGTCTGTCCTGCCTATGAAACATAAGTTGAGATATCTATACATTTAGACAATATCAGAGTAGTAAGTGAAAAACTTGCTGAAAAGGGCATAAAATGGGTCCTACCGTATTTATTTAAAATACAGTTTAGACAAACACAAGTTTTAGAATGATCATCTCTGATAAGTAGGATGGGTTTTCTTTATAACAATTGTTTTGTCTGATATGAACAAAGAGCACATACAATGTTGGTAGTAAAAAATATGTATATATTTTAATTCATTGGTCCAAAAGAGAAATTTACAAATTATAAATTTTTTTAAATGAGTAATAATATGGACGTGGTTCCATAGTGTAGTGGTTAACACGTCTGCCTTACATGCAAAAGGTCCTGGGTTCACGCCCCAGTGGAGCCACGGTCCATGGTCTATGGCCATGCCACCCTGCACAAGCCCTATGTCTGATCTCGGAAGCTAAGCAGGGTCGGGCCTGGTTAGTACTTGGATGGAAGACCACCTAGGAAGACCAGGTGCTGTAGGCACAAATAATAATAAATAATTTGAAAAAATGAGTAATAATATGCTAGGACACATGCATTATTTAGGAGGTATGCCAATTGTTAATAATGGCTATTTCTACAAGAGGGATTATAGGAAAATTTCACATTCTAAGTTAGACAGTTTTCCTTTAAATAATAAGCACTTTAGTTACAAAAACCAGAGATATATGTATGTATATATATATACACACACACACATATATATATATATATATATAAATCTCCGAGCTAATGCTCATTCCAGAAACATAAGCACTGCAGTCCATCTGGCAGTTATTCTGATGAGAACCACCTTAATTGTTGGCTTGCCCATGATACTAAATCTGAGAAAGCATTACAGGCAAATCATGCCTACAAATTAACAGAAAAACTTCTCTGCATAAGTATTAAATGTCTATTTGATGAAAAGCCCTCTAATGGAAAGTTAACCTTGAATATTTACTGAATTAATATAAAGGACCAGGCATTGCACTGGTCCCTCATAATATACTGTTCTGTTTGTAAATATCCCTTATGGCTCTAGAATCCACCATAAATTTGCTGGGCCCTTGTTTCAAGGCCAATGCTTGAGATGAGACAAGAATGTATATACCATTACCTTTAGGAACAGGAGGAAGGAAGGATGAGAACCTCTAAGGCCCACAGAATCCCCAAAGGGAGCAGAGGAATCTGGGTGGATCTGTGCTCGGAATAGGATATCTCAGCTCATACAGACCCCCATCTGCCCCGCTCCAGGGCAGACCTCACAAATGTCTGTCTTAAGTCAAAGCCTCCCCCAACAAGCCTTTGACATGGAGCGGAACAGCCTCTGTCTTTCCTACAGTCTATTGCTCCAAACTTTTCCATACCAGCCTTGACTCTGAGATCCAACTGCCTTTTTGTCTTCCCTTTAGTCTTACTCCTGAATATAATACCTTATTACTACTGATGTTAAGTGTTCTACCTGCATTACAACTCATTCACACTCACAATAACCCCGCCAGGTAGTCCTATTTTACAGAAGAAGAAACTGAAATACAGTCAGTTCCGGTATCTGCATCCAGGGAGTCAACCAACAGTGTATCAAAAATATTCAGGAAAAAAAAGTTAAGCTGTTGCTGACATGAACTATGTAGTTAGGCCTACAGTGGTTACGTCTGTGCTGACCATGTACAGACTTTTTTTTTTTGTTATTATTCCCTAAACAATACAGTATAACTATTTACATTGGATTTCCACTGCACTTGTATTAGGTATTATAAGTAATCTAGAGATGATTTAAAGTGTAAAAGGAAGATGTGCATAGGTTATATGCAAATACTCAACCATTTTCTACAAGAGACAGGAGCATCCTTGGATTTCAGTATCTGTGAGGGTCCTGGAACCAATCTGCCCTGTATACAGAGGGACAACTGCACAAAGTCTAAGTGACAAAGCTAGAACTGAAAGCCAGAGATCCTGATTCCTCAAGCCCATCCCTACTATGCAGCATTATCTCTTCTTTCAACCTATAAAACACTACTTAGGTTTTAGGGACAAATCTGAAAGTCAACAAGACACTTGGACCCAATATTTACTCTTATAGCCGTTGGTCCAGCTACCACTGGATAACTGACAACTATGAAATTTAAGATGCCAAATTTTCGTTTGCCAATGCTTTTCCTAACTTTTGAAAAGCTGCTTAAAGCAATCAATATCCAACCTCTGTAAGCCAAAATATCTGGATTTAGGTTCTAGTTCTGGCACTGTTCTCTTCATCTGTAAATAAGATATACAGGTACATGCAAGAGGGAGAGGGATGAGTCAGTGTTCCTTATGGTTACTATTATTCTTCAATTGTTTTACTATCATTTCTCCCAGGACGTGGAAAACCTGCCAAGTTCAAATCAAACTCGACAAAAGCCATGAATTCATGTTTACGCAAAACAAATTTAAACATCAAAAAACTAAGCAGTTTGAATATATGAAACTGAAACTAGAATTTCTACAGAACAGGAACACAGTAACTAGTAAAAAACACATTTAGTATTACGAGATTAGCACACAAATCAATTACCACTCGAGAATAAATGCTACTGACAATTAGTCTCATAAAATCTTTCCTTCCATTTCTATGTTAATTACAGTGATTGGAAACTTTAAAGTAGCAAAAGTTCTTAAGTGAGTGTTCTATCTTTGAAACATTTTATATAACCACTTACTAATCTTTTATTGGATAATCTCAGGCACTTTGCACAATGGAAAGGAAATAACGATTGATCATTACATCTTTGGTGTCCAATGTTCTAATACCTTGTTAGAGATTAGTTCACAGCTGTTAGAGGCCTAAGAACTAAGATACAAGTAGCCCTTAACTCTTCTGCAGGTGGAATGCATACAATGTATCGAGTCATTCAGAGAACTCTGTGTGGCAAGAACTATTTATCTATCCTCTTCTTTTTTTTCTCAGAAAAGGAAACATGTGTAACAGTGAGAAATAAGCCTAAGGGTGCAGAACTGGGACATCAGAGGCCGACTGGAAACTATTCCGGGTCCAGGGTCCAGTCCTGTCAACCCTTTCAGGACTCTGGGCGCAGGGGCCCGTCAATGCGACTGTGAAACGTGGGAAGCAATACAGTACCAGTGGGAAGCAGGGGTTCCAACGGGGTAAAGGCATGCTCCATAGCGGATTATTGGCCTCGACACTAGAAAGAGTAAAAATGGCACGTTAGAATGAACTTCCACTATCTCATTGCACAGCACGCGAAACTGCCGGAGCATGTGGCCGCTTTAACGCCGCGCCCGGCGCGGACCACGGAGGAGCGGCACCGCTCGCCGCGCGCGCCGCCGCGAGGAGCGGGGACTCGGGGGGCCGGGGTCCCGGGGCGCAGCGTGCCTGCACGCCGCGCGCCTCCCTCCACGGGGCCGCCCCTGCAGTTCGTCCCCGCGCAGCCGTCGCCGTCCGGGCACCGGGGGAGCGCCGCGCGGCCGCCCCCTCCCCGCGCTCCCCACCGCGTTCCCGGGCCCGCGCGCCGAGGACGCGGACGACGCGCCGGGCGGCAGTGGCACTTACACAATGGCGGGTGGAGCCACCAGCGGCGGAGCGCGGGCGGCGACGAGGGGATCGACGGCTCGGCGCTCGGCTGAGGAACCTCGGGCGGCGCGCGGCCGGCGCTCGCGGGTTTAAGCGCGGCGCGCGCGGAGGCCCCGCCTCCTCCCGAGAGCCCCGCCTCCTCTGGAGCCCCGCCTCCTTCCGGGAGCCGCGCGTGCCGGCGGTGCCCGCGCACGCGCACGCGCACGCGTCCGCTGCAGCGCAAGCCTCCCGCTCCTGCAGGCGGCTCCTGCGCGCGCGTGAGCCGCGCGCCCCGCTGCGCTTCTGCACCGAGGCTGCTGCGTCCCCCAGACCCGGCCGGAAGCCCCCCGGCGACACCCTTTTTCAGCCTGGCCTCAGGGCCTGGCAAGCTTCCCGCCTTCCCAGGCCCTGTTTCTGGGTCCCTTTTCTCGCTGCACTCCTGCCGCATGTGTCCTTAACGAGCGCGCCTTCGTTAAAAGTCTTTCTGTCCTTAGCGCGGTGCCCACAGTCGTGGGACGTTTCAGTTGGCAGAAACTTTAAGCCAGCCCCTTGCAGCCCCACTCTCGCCAACGCTCCCCAGGTAGAGAGCTTATTATTCTGCTGTCAGGCATTCGCACTTGAGGCCAAAAACCCAGGACCCTCACCTGTTAGAGGGATCCATGCCCCCCATACC
The DNA here is from genome assembly GCA_004027375.1 of Macroglossus sobrinus. Lineage (NCBI taxonomy): Eukaryota > Metazoa > Chordata > Mammalia > Chiroptera > Pteropodidae > Macroglossus > Macroglossus sobrinus. Next base: position 23,046 of record PVKZ01003965.1, read on the forward strand.
CATACCTATCGTCAGTGAGCACACACACCGCAATTAAAATGCTGCCAAGAGAAATTACTCTTTAGTCAACATGTGATGACAGGCTTCTGTCCTCCCACAGGGTTTACGATTGTTAAAAGTGACCTCTGAGAAATAGGGATGGAGTATGTAGGAGGCAGGCAGTAGGCCGACGGAAATACTATTTCATACAACTCTGTATTTTATTATCTTAATATTTTTGCAATAAGCATATTAAAGTTAGGTTTGTAAAATATATATTAAAAGAAAAATAATGCGTCATTATTGTTAACCTTTGGCATATTTTGGGCTTCCAGAGAGAGCAACACACGTATGGACATGGTACAATTTTTAGAGGAGATTGAATAGCTTCAAGCAAATTTCCAATGGACTCTCTGACCCCCAAACGCAGGGAGGAACTAGTAGCTTATGTGTTTTTTTCCATGATACAAAGATGGCCCTCCTGTCTCCCTATCAATTATCTTCCACTCTGCTTTCATTTCCTTGAATAATAAAAGTTTTATGCAGCAAAATACGTTTTGAAAATACTGCACACTATCACCAACCGCCTTAAAAATTTGTAACACATCTATGGTTAACCACCTCGTAAAGACCAGGAGTAAGGAAGCTGTTGATCTCCAAACCGAGAACTTCTCAAAGACGTTGGGGCATGTAACACTGTTGTGTTGTTTTGTTTTGTTTTGTTTTGTTGGCATATCTTTTGAAATTTTGCAGAGCAGTGTTGCTCCAAACAACTGTTGGGGAAAAGCTCCAAGAAGCTGAGCCCCAAGCTAACCACGCCCCTCTGAAGAATCAGCTGATCTCCCTACTGCTGCCACTAATTCACCTTGGAGTGTCTAGCCTTCAACCATCAGCTCAGCTATTTCAGCATTTTTCCCCCCACAAAAATCAAATCATTCTCTCAACTTCAAAATGCATATCTATTCTTATCTCATTTTAACAGCTCAAACAGTAATTCCAGCCGCCTTTAGGATATATCCACTTAAATATTTCACCATTACTTTTGATTTGAGTGGCTAACACTGAAATCTTTAATTTATTTCTCCTCCCAGAGTCTCCATTTCTTCCCTTGGTATCATTATTCTTCTTGATAAATAACTTTAATTGCCTTTTCTTCCATTCCATAATCTCGGCAGGTTGCCAACTTTTGTTCTATTGATTGCTTATTCCAGCCTGTTGAGGTCAATTTGGATCAAGATTCTTTCATCCTTGTCATTTCCTCTCATCCATCAATCAAAATTCTCATTATTTTAAAGCCTATATAAAGTATCATCTCTGAAAACTCTTTCCTGAGATTCAGTCAAGCCCCTCACACTTAATCTCATTTTGCTCTGGAATCTATATTTTTATACTCCTTTCCACAGTCTGACATACACTTAGGCTCAGAGGATAGGTTCCAACACCCCCAGAAACTGCAGATAGTGTCCAATCCTGTATCTACATACATTTCTTACATAATGCAGTTAAACTAAATTAGGCACAGTAAGAGATTAACAACAGTAACTGATAATAAAATAGAATAATTATAGCAATACGCTCTAATGAATGTCGTGTGGATGTGGACCTGACGAGGAGATCATTTTATTCGGGTTACAGCAATGAAGAGCATATCCTAGATCCTAAGGGCTGAAGATCTCCAGAATGTGGGGTGGCCTTAGATGTTTACAGGGAGGCGTAGAAGAGTCTCAGGTGGAGTGATTTACAGTGGCAATCAGAGGACATCTTAGTCAGCTGAGAAGGAAACAGTTGTCTGTGCTTAGCTATTTGGGGGCAAACATTTCTAATATCTGTTAATCATTCATGAGACAAAGAATGGGGAGTTGGATACAACTGAAACGAATAGGATGTTGGATGCCAATTATATCTCAATTTTTAAAAAATGAGCTGAAGAAACTGTGCCTGTCCTTCGGGATTCAGGGAAGAACAGGGGACATCTGAGAGTCGTATGGGAGTCGTGAGAAGTGTGGACAGAATCTTACCTAAGACATGAGAAAGGGCTTTTCGCTGAGGCAGCCTTTTTCCTGGGACACAAATAGGGAAGGGGGGGGCGTTCAGAAAACAGGAGGGGAGGGGGATTTCTTAGCCGTCACTCACTGTCTTCCAGAAGCACAAGCTCCAGGAAAGTTCAACGTTGTCAGAAGCTTTCTGAAAGTTTCACGTAATACTTTTTCTTCAACTTAATTGTCCAGCACTTAATTATGTGGCTCCCTCTAGCTTTCCTGGAGACTGAGTCTTTTAGATGAGATGCAACAGGGCAGATAAAAGTGGGTGTTATTACTAAGCAGCAAAGAGAAACCGGATGTGGCGTGAACTGACCAAGTGGCCAGACTCCATAGCAGCTGCTGACCGTTGCCCTTGTCCACCCTCACGCCTCTCTACTCTAGCCCATACACAGCAACGAGAGCCCTCTTTTTCATTGTAAAACAGATCGTGTTCCTGCTTGCTTAAAACTCATCCGCTGACTGTAGCATAATACCCAGCCTGAAAAGGCCCTGAATAAGATGGCCTTCGCCAATCTCCAATCTGGTTTTATATCAGTCTCCATACACATGAAGCTCCAGCCAAATCTGCTTCTGTCATGTGTTTAAAATAGGACAAGTCCTTTCTACTTCTTTTTCCTTCCCCTAGAATGTTCATTTCCTTCCTCTCTCCACCAAGTTCTTCATATCATTGGCCCATTCTAAGTTCAAGTGTCACTTCTTCAAAGAAGCCTTCCTTGATTTTCCTATCTAAAATTACATCCTCTACTTACTATCTATCTTAGCACACCATTTCTCTTCTCTGGAACACTTGCCTTGCTAATTTATTTATTGACCTTATTTTCCATGGTGAGGTGAGGGACTTGGCCTGACCTGTTTACTATTCTATTCTCGGTGCCAGTCACAGTACATGGTTTAGAGGGTGTGTTATATATGTATAGGTGTATATATCTATATAGATATAGATATAGATATAGATATATAGATATAGATATATGCATATGCATATATATACACACATATATACAGACATACACAGTCACACATTTTACATACTTTACATACACAATTTACATAATTTATAATTCACATATATGTGTATATGTAAACATTTGTGAAGGATTTATTAACCCCAAAAGATCTACCTATCGCAAAAATATCTATTATACCTTAGAATAAATATGAGCTAGATATATTATTTATTCAACCTGTGGATAATATTTAATTCATAAAAGGCTCTGGAGACACCTGGGGCTCCACGAATGCTCAGGCATTGACACCTTACCGGCTGGAAGCCACAGGCACGAGAGAAAACATTCTTGTCTTAAGAGCAGGTGACCTGGTTTTTAGTACTGAAAGGGAATAAACTCTTATCTTGTGTCAACCACTATTAGTGTTTGTGAAAGAGCCATAAGTTTCTATCTTGTTTAAGCCATTCTTGATTAGTTGGTTCCCCCCTCCTTTGGTTATATGCTACCCGACCTTATTCCAAATTGGTACATCAGTTAATAAATGATGACTGATCTAGAGAGATTGCAATAGAGATGCATGGAGGTGAAAAGATTTGGGATATATTTTGGGATCAGAACCAACACTTCTTGCCTTTTTTCCCCAATAGTTAAATATATATGCAGGCTCCACTCCCTTAAACAGCATTTACGTGTGTGTATAGGTATACGTGTATGTATATATGTATGTGTGGGCATATATATATGTTTGTATACACACATTATATACTTCTAGCTACCCATATTTATGTTTCCATCACCGCTGTGTTCTGTATAAAACCACCTGACACCTGTCACCCCACACACACAAACTCCCACTTCCATCTCCTTGTTAATATGAAACTCATTTAGGACATCACTCTAATTCACAATTTTTGGTCACTTTTCATATTCAAATATGCTGACTTTAATATCAAAATTAAATATTATGCTAAAATCTAAGTATTAAAAAATGGGCTCCATCATCAAGATTCAGGGCTCTTCATGGTAAAATGTAGATCTTGTATTTGATTCAAAACTTCCTTCCTCTTCCACCTCCCAGGCTAGACTTGTGGGTCCAGCAGCTCTGAGCGGAGGAGAAAAACATTGTGCGCTCTCACATTTATCCCTTCCCCATCCCGCCATACTTCTTTGGGATTAATGCTCAATCTGAGTGTGGAGAGGGAGACGGTAGTCTGACTACCAAGGCAACATTGCTGTCCCCTCTCCATTGGTTATCACGGACTTTTTGATGGCTTGTAGACGTCAGTGTGGACTGAAAGTGATGGCATCACACTGCATGGATGAGGGAGTCATGATGCTGCACACATGGATAAAGGAATCAGTTCAAAACAGCTCCTACAGACATAGCCCGGTACCACACACACACAGGGCGAGCCTGCAGGCCCTGATCTCATCTCCTGACCATCTGGAGCTTCCTGCAGGCAGAGGACCCATTTTCTGTACGTCTCAGGAACTAGTCAGTTAAGTTTCGGTCATTATTTATTTCAACTCCAGGCCATGCCGTAGTACCACATGTTTTGCTTGGGTTTCCTCAGAAGCAGAACCTAAAAGAGGGATTCGAGTGTCAGTAGTTTGTTTGGAGGTGCAGAACCACTTGTAGAGCGTGGCATTGGTAAAGACGGCAGCTAAGGAAGGGCGCCGGAGCCAGGTGCTGTCATGGAGACCACAGCTGGATCTGGTGAGAAGTGCTGGGACACACGCTCGCAGGATCCAACTTCAGATTACTCAAACGTCAACTGTTATGCATCACTTGCTTCTTGTTAGTGTATAGAATGCAATTTAGTTTTGACATTGGACATCAGCTTTGTATTCCGTGATCTTGTTAAATTCACTTACTAATCATTTAACTTTGCTGGTAGATTTCTTGAAATCTACAGATCATGGTGTCTGCGAGTCTGCTGGTCAAATCATCTACAATAGAGTTTTATTTCTTTCTTTCCAAATTGTGTGACTTTTATTTATTCATTTCTGGACTTATGACACTGGATAGGACCTTCAGTATAATTGTGAAACACTGAAAAGAGTCATCGTTACCTTGTTCCAAATATTACGTATGGAGAATTCAATCTTTGCCATTAATTTTGAGGTTAGATGTGGATTTTTCATAAATGTGCCTTATCAGGTTGAAGAATTTTCCTTCCATTCCTTAGTTTGCTGAGACTGTCACAGTAAATGAGTGTTAATTTTGTGAACTATCTTCTCCTCTCACTTATTAAGATTATATGATTTTCCTACTTAATTCTATTAATGTGATAATCACATTGATTGATTTTCAAATGTTAAACTCCTGGGATAAAACATCTATAGGTCACGAGGTATTATCTTTTTTATATATATTAGTAGATTTGATTTGCTCATATTTTGTTAAAGTATTTGCATCTATGTTGATGAAGAAATATTAGTTGATGGTGTTTCTTTCTTGTAATACCTTTGGTTTTGATGAGGGCCCTCAGCAGTTCTGTATTGCGGGAGGGATGATGCAGGTAAGATCCAACTGTTCCTGTCACTCATCCCAATGTGTACAAACAAGCCTTTTCTTTTTCTTTTTTCTTTTTTCTTTTTTTTTCCTACAAAGGCTCGCTCATTTGTGGGTGATTATATAAGACGGTGTCTTCTCGGAGACCCCAGATCGTGGCAGAGAAGGGCGGGACAGGGTTCACAAGCCACTGGCGGGACTGAGGTCTGTCTGCCTGCTACCCAAAGCGAGGGCAGGCAAGACGCTTCCCAGATCCCTCAGCATGCGGTGCTGGATCCCACAGCTCCCTTAAAGGCACTTTTTGTCTGCGGATAGATGCTGATTTTTGGGTTGTTGGGTGAGAGGGACAAGTATGAGTGACATCTTATGTCACCATGATGCTGAAGTCACTGTGAATTTGTCATTTCGGGTATTATATTTATCAATGCTAAAAGTTCCATTTCGTTATTTTAAAAATATCTTTCAGTTTTCTTTAAATCCTTGTGCATGATTTTAATGGCTGTTTTATAGTTCTTATCTGCTAATTCTATAACCTCTGTCATCTCGGGACTCTCTTTATTGTCTTTTTTTTCCTCCCGTGGTAGGGGTCAAGTCATTCTGCCTCTTTGCATGTCTAGCAATTTTTGGTTGGATGCTGAACATTATGTGGTTGAGTGTGTACATTTTGCTTTCTTCCTTAAAGATCTCAGGGTTTGTTTGGGCACAAACTTAACTAAGTTACCTGAGGATCTGCTTTTATCTTCTGAAGTCCGTGCTCAGGCTTTATTAGGAAGGATCTACAGTTGTCCTTACTCTGGGACTCTTTAGTTCTGGTACTAAGGTATGACTCTTCTGAGGTCTTCTGTGTATTTAAAAGGTTCACCCCTCTTTGGCTGATATGCACTCCATCATCTCACAACCCTGTGTGAGCTCTAGGAATTGTGTAGCTTACAGTTTTCTAAATGCTGTGATTTGGCTGGCCTTATAGAATTCTTCTTAACACATGACCAGAATCTAATTCAGTCAAAGCCTTAAAAGTATCTCTCTGAAGATTTCTGGAGATGTTTTCTGCCTGATTCCCTGGCTCTCTGCCCTTCAAATCCCAGCTACCTTGGCCTCCTCAAAATTTTTATCTGTCCTTTCATCTGAGTAAGGCAGTAATTTTGACTTGGTTTTTGCCTACCTATGCTGTAGTCTGGAAACTGCTTCCAAATAGAAAGCTGAGATGATCATAGGTTAATGTTGTTTGTGTCTCTTCTCTCAAGCATTATGGTTCTGCTCTATTTCACATAATTTATGCAGTTCTCTAGTTGTTAATGCAGGAAGAAAGATCTGGCACTAGATACTTCTTTGTGAAAGGATGTTCTTTTCTATAAGTGTAAGTTCAAAACTCAAATCTCCAAAAGTATATTGGAAACTCTGCATTCACAATGAGAAGTTTTTGACTATTGGATTATGTACAATACAGTGGGTGATTGATTTCATTACCCTACCCCATAAAAGCCATTATCTGTAGAACCTTTCTTTTGGATACCCCCCTTCGAAATTCAATTATTCTTGAATTCAGGTCTTTATTGGCTAAATGTCTCCAGAAGATAAACTTTTCATTTACTCTTTGAGCAACTCACAAATTCTTTCTTCAATTTTGTCTGCTTTTTGATCATATTCTGAGGATATTTTTCTCTTAATGTTTTTGATATCTTTAGAATTAGTTTTTCTTTAGTTTTCAAATTTGTCTAATATTTTATTCACACTGAATCTCTGTTTGCAACAGCTCAATTGGCATGCAAGTCTGTATACATATATATACATATAGACACATTTAACACATGATATACATACACACACAAAAACAAATATATATATATATGCACACTTAAGTGCTTAAATATACTCAGCATCTCTCTCTCTCTCTCTCTCTCTCTCTCTCTCTCTATATATATATATATATATATATATATATATATATATATATATACTCAGCATCTCAAATATATATATATATATATAAGCACACTTAAGTGCTTAAATATACTCAGCATCTCAATATATTTATAGTGGGAAGATGTGTCTTCTATATCAGTTAATCTGGAACATGCCTAAAATTCCTTTGGCATGTTGGGGTTTCAACATGTATACACATGTGGGCAGGAAAGAGGGACAGAGAAGGGACAGTTTTGTTTTGACTTGCAGAAAGAACTCAGCACACCTAGTAATGAACCCACGTTCCTCCTCTGCTTCAGAATCCAACTCCACGTCCTCCTTACACATGTTCACTGAGCTATACCCCAAACCCTTTCCCTTGCACCTTCTAAAAGTTTCTCCAAGTCATCCACTGCCTCCTCCTTATTTCAGGCTTCTGCCATATCTCACTGGACTTGGGCAATGTCACCTGGAGAAAATATGCATTTGATCTTATCCCCATTTGACCTCCACAGATCGCATAGTGATCTCCCTTCGACACAAGTCTGATTATGTCATTCCTCTGTCTAAAATGACTGAACTGTTTCCAAATGGGTTTGGGATAAAGGTGAACATTCTTAATGTGTCCTCAAAGGTCCAGAGTGTTCTGCTCCTGCCTTCTCCTCCAGCATCACGTACCACATTTCCTTAGCTCGCTAACCTTTCAGCTAATTGAATGCACCAAGTTTCCTTCCAGATGGAGTCCACTGCAAACACTTGCTCTGCTTGGAATGTTCTTCTGGAAAACCATGATTAACTACTTATTCCCGCATTTTTTTTTGTGTGTGTGAGATGTCTATATCTCCTCAGAGAGTATAAGTTTCATGAAGACAGAAACCAGTCTTATTTCAGGTCTTAGCCAGATACTTTAAACACACAGAACATGATCAATAAATATTTGTTGAAGGGAGAAAGGAAGGAGGAACAGAAAAAAAGAAATGAGACATCAAGAGCCTTAATTAGAATGAGCATTTGTTAGAATGAAATTGATTCACCTCTAAGCAAGGGCAAATAATAGGCCAACGATTCCATTCTAGTTTTGATAGGAGAGAGAAATAAATGAACTTCTTTTCTCCTCCCAGTATAGAAAAAAAAAAGCCATTTAGAAATAACATTTCCCATTTCAATGTATTTTCTTCTCATGCAGTGAACACAAAAAGTTCCAACCCCAGATCCTGAGATAATTTCCTCCAGCCACTACAAATACAGACAGCTCTGCTCAGCATGACTTAACTATGTTTTTGGAGCACCGTTTTAACCATGGTGACTTAAAGTATCAACTTTTGGGGTTAATTTATAATAATAAAAAATTGCCACCTCTTCTTTTTAGATTACCTTTATACTTTTTTCCCCTCCCCCAAAGTAGAGCTTTTACTTAGTATTCTGCTTTTTTAATTAACAAAAACATACACATTCTGGCAGCCTTGTAGAAATTATTGATGCTTCCAGTAGAGGGCAGTAGAGGAGCACATCTCAGAATGAAAATACTGGGCCCAGTCCACAGTCCCCTGTCAGGGCTGATGATGAGTGGCTAGGTCATTTAAAGAAAGACTTATGCAATTTGAGAAGATACAGCTTGAGAAAATATAGTGGCCATAAAGCCACTGAATGTTTCAAAATTTGGAAAAAACTCACAGAATTTTAACCTGTTGATTTTGAAAGGATAAACTTTATATCTTATTCTCACAGATAGGAACATGCTTATCATTATTGACGATAGCAGATCATGGCTTTTCTTAATATTTTTATGTAATGATTCACTTTTTATTGGCATCAGAAATACAAAAGTGATACATTTTAACAGATTGGGCTTGTTTTCATTACAGAGAGGAAGGGAATTTAAACATGAGCTATAAATTTTTTTGATCCTCGAAAATACCATGTCCAGGAATTTATTTTTACATTATGGAGTCTAATGTTTTTCTTGCTTGGTTGAGTGAACCAGGGAGGTTTCTAAATGTAAAGAAATAAATTCTGTCATGGAAAGGGAATCTTAGAGGCAAGGCACGTGCGAAACTTTTCAAAGATATTTGTGTTGACTGGGAAGCCGTTCAGTGCAGTGTTAGCTAGAATGAGGTCATCAGGTTAGACCATCTAGCGTCGGTGGAATTTATATAAAACCCTAAAGTCTGTAAAGCTTGACAGAATGGAGCTATCACTTTTTTAAGGTTCCCTGACACAGGAGAAGGCAGAGTTGAAAGAAAGCGAGTAGGATGGCCTGGCTTCTACACTTGGACGTCCTTATGGGTCAATCTCACAGAGAGTTTCTGTTAAAAGGTCCTCATACCTAGTTAATTAGAGGGAATTGACTTCATTCAGGGGTGGTGCTGTCCATCGTACCCCGAAGTCTTTGATAGCTCCAGGTACAAAGGCAAACAACCGAATAATTGGATATCCAATTATCAATGACATTTGGTCAGAGAAGCCTCCGCAATAAGATATACTGAGAAAAGGAGACTTTATTACTTTTTTTCTACCACACTCAAAAATGACCCTTAGCACAGTAGTTTCTACAGTGTGGAAACAAATCATTTTGGGACATTCGTTTTGGGACCTACTCATCTGTGGTATATCAACAATCTGATAATATTAACAACCAAAAGAATAATAATGATGACAACAATTATTCATATTGATAATAATATAATTCCATACCTTATAAAAGTCTAAGATACATTTTTTTCATATTGACACCTCTGACTGTAAGTACATCTATAACTGATGACTCGTTATAGTCATTGCTTGTGAATTCACAGTTTAGCTATAGGCTTTGACGCTGTATTTTTTTTTCTGTGTATTTGAGAATTATTATGCACACAGAAAATCATACAAACAAATGTGTGACATATAATTAAATATGTCTAAATAAGGCTTAACTTTTTTCAATAAGTATAAAACAATTCTAAAAGATATAGCATTGTCTCATAGTTTAAGTAGTGTTTTGTTTTCCATAGCGGTACATAAAAATAATGGTATGTGTTATAATCAGTGGTGTCTTAGAATTGATGAAATATGATATTTTTATATCTATTTTGTGAGTGAGAAATCTGAGGCCACAAAGGCTAAGAAAATTTTCCAATTTTCCTAGGAAACACAATATAGTTCCCCACTGATCACAAGTGGCCACGTATTCTAAGTAGAAAGGCTAAAAGTGATTGTTTCACTCCTTCATTCTTATCTTCTTTCTCAGTGAAAACTATGTTAACAATTGTTTGCATGGTTATACCTATTAGTATAAAAAAAGTTATGTCTTCCTAAATATATTTTTAAAAAACTCATAATGCCTATTTAAAGCAAAAGAAGCAATTAATACCATAATATTGTCATGTCACTGAAAATTAACTCTTAAAAAACTAAGACAAAAAAATGTTAATTTAATCAGCCATTACATTAACACAGTTAAAATAAATCTATGTGGGTAAAGGAAGTTCACGGAGTTAAGTTGCTTAAAGCCACTAACAAAGTTTAAATATTAAGGCTGTCCAAAACTTGATTGCCTGAACAACATCCTTAAGTGCCCTATAATTAAAAAAATAGATATAAGAGACAAATGGAATATTTTATTACAAACACTACATCCTCTTCCGTCAATAGTTTAATATCCCTTGGCTCTCCAAGTGGAGTCTCAAAGTGTGGTATGAAACTTGGAAGTCAGTACACTTAGAAGGCCAATTGGCCCAGTGAAACAAGCAGCAGGCATATTTTGTAGGATCGCCTGAAAGCTTTAATGTCCAAATAAGCATCAGGCTTTGGATCCAGTTCAAACTCAGACCTAGCTGTTAGCTCTGGCAACCAAGTTTCAGATGCAGTTCTCATCTATCACCTCCCCACAAAGCAGGCACTTTCAGGTGCTGTGGGCATGGATCATTATGTAAGCTGAGCTTTCGTTTGATTCTGCACAGGGCAAATAGAGATGGAATTCAATTTGAATACAGTAGTGGCATTTGGAAGAGAAAGGCACGTTACTCTGTGACCTTGAGGATGACTTACTGCCAGAGAGGTGGTAAGAGGCAGAGGCTATCTCATGCTTGGTTCTGATGTTCCAGACATTATTTCCTGCAAGGCACAGAATGATTTGCAAATAATGTATGGCTGTACATTAGCAGATAAGGGGAAGAGCTCTGCATTTTACCCCCTGGTGGCTTACTTGAGATAAATGGATAGGAGAATGGTTTCTCAGAGTGCTAAAAAAGCACCAAAATATTCTATTGTTTACATTTCACCAATTAGATAGTCGCTCACTCTAATAAACATCTCTTTGGAATAACTATGTCATTTGCTTTCATCAGAGAGAGACCTCTCTAAAATCACCCCAGTGGAAAGGAGTTTTAATTTAAAGAGAAGTCTGAAGAAAATAGAGACCACAAAATGTGAGAGGAGGAGTGTTTACAAATCTATCTTTCATCTCTTGGATGTCAACAATATTTTTTTCTTCATATTGGGGCTTCTCTTGTTCACTGAGATGCTGCTGATAAAGACTCCTTGGGAGGTTCCTGTATATAAATCCATCTATTTAATTAAGGATTCAAGAAAACTAAGTTTGAAATGCACTTTTGGTCATCTACAGTTTTATTTATGCCTTGAATTTAGACTGAGTTATGTTTCACCAAGAGGTAAAATGAGTAGAAGTTACGGAAAGCTGCTTTTAATGAAAAATAAAGAAGAATTTAAAAAAAAAAATTGGAACTCTCCAATAATGCAGTGTTCAGTTCTCTGTAACATTTTGCAGCAGAGCCTACTAGTTGTCAGAGAAGGAATATAAGGGTCAGATGTTAAAATGGCTTAACCTTTAAGACTACAGTATTTCCCCCATTATTTTATAAAACACCAAAAAAAAAATGATGAATCTTCTGAACATTATTTAATTTCATTCAGTGATAAAATGCATTTAAATCCCGCGGTTATTCCATCTGTATCAAAGATCAAATCTTTGGATGTATTGGTCATACTAGATCACTTGTCTAATAATGTCTCGGTTCAGCTAAAAACATGAAAGTTGTATATAACTTAAATTTTAACGTACACACTTCATGGTTTTTTAAAATTATTCTGTTTAAAACTTCCCGGGCTGAGGATTATAAAGGTCAGCCTTAGAGAGAGATGTGCCTCACCAGTCTGAAAGGGTGAAGGAACACAGGATACAGAAACTTATTCCTTGCTCACTTGTCGTTTTCCCAACAGGCTATAAATAGCTCCCCTTAACTGAAAGAGAGCATCCTAACTCATCTGTAGCAGATGAAGTCTTCAGCCCATTACATCTGCCTTATGGGTCTGTTTACATAGGTTCTGTTGCAGGCTGACATATGACAGAGTTCCCATTTAAATCTTAGAAGTGAAGAGCTTCTAAGGCAGCCTTATTAAGTTTAACAGAATGAACTTATGATGTTTGCGGTCGAAGAAAAGGTAACAAAAGAATCAGTTAAATAGTCATCTCTGGGTCTGCTAGCCGATGGATCGTCGTTCTGTTATTGGTAATGAGCATGATTTAAAAATAATCAGGTACTCAAATATGTTATTCCATCATTTGTTAACTAGCATTTGGAATGCCTCTTCAGAAAACATATGGAGTATGTTTTATCAAACATATTACATAAATGAATGAGGTTATGGTTGTTATGTGTCAGCCCAGATGTCAAACACCAAGCTTATCTAAAAAGTATATGAAAATGTTTCATTCATTTGGAGTGTTTTCCCCCCTTTTGAAGCGCAAAGAGATTTGCAAGTTTTAATTTGGGCCATTAGCCATCCCAGTTTGAGTCAAGTTAAGGCACATGGCTGAGAAGAAATCTTGCAATGAAATATAGAACTAATCACTGCCCTACAGAAGGAAGAAATGAAATATTTAATCATATCAATATTTAACCGCAGTCTAACAAATAAATATATTCTGAACCTAGTTTAACAATTGCAAAAATTTAAATAAATCATTTGTGTATTTCGATTGTTATTCTTTATATTATAAAGTGGCTGGTTATTTGTTTTTACCATCTTACAATTGAAGCATTAATATATTCAGACTGTTCATTCGCCCAGCTCACTAATTAGTGAGGCTTATTAGTTTCATTCTAAGCATTTTGCCCAGGCAAGCTAGGATGGTGCTGTCATTTATAGCCCCCTGGAAAGATGAAGATTGGTAGATTTTGGAGAACTAGGTTCAATTTCAAAACATTATTATTACTTAATAATGCAGAGTGAATCCATCACACTTCTGTGTTTGTGTTCGTTAGGGGAATATTTGCTCAGCTCCTAATTAGTGAAGCAAAGTGAAAAGAGAGAGTATAAAAACTTAGAATGTTACGAAGCACATCAAAAGATGGAAGGAAGGGAACATAATGGTGACTAACTCAGAAAAGTCAAAGAATAGATCCAGGAAAACATGTGAAAAGAAAAACTGTTACAAAAGTTAGTTGAGAGAAACCTTATTTTTCTTAATACCCAAAATCAAATACTTACAGAGAATTAATAAAGCAACTGTTTCATTGTTATCTCTGTCCTTAGGTTTTGAACTACAAGATGAAAATCTTTTCTGTTTCTAGAAATGAATTTGTAATCGAGGAAACTATCCTGTTGACCTCAAGACAGACTAAAAAAAAAAAAAAGATTGTTTTTAGAGGATGTAATGATAACATTTATTACTCCCAGCCAATTGGTAAAATTATCAGAAGAGCAATAATGTGTTTGGTTATTCTCCATGGAAGGTCATAATATACTCTTTTTACCCCTACGTATTTCTGATAACATTCAAGAAAATGTTTCCTCCATATGCTCCTATCTCTGCTCGTTCCTTTTTCCTTGTTAAGGTATTAGTTTCTACGGTCAGCAGAGAGCCGAGATTTCCTGAGCAATTTCCTCTAACCCTGCCAATCAACAAATAGGTACTGAGATCTCTACAGTGTTGAAGGTCCTGAGTTTTGGGTGCTATAGATGAGATTTTTAAAAAGTATAGCGCATAGTTGTGCTTTCAGGGAGAAACATCATTTTTGTGCACGTGAGGTGATAACAAAGGCGGTCCATCTCAGGGGCTGAATAAATGGACTCTGCATGGGGAGATCACGATAGGTTGGGGGTGGAACAGTCCCAGTAAACACCTCCGGTTGCTTCGAGGGAGGGAACCTAGGAATTCGAAGAAGGGAGATTTCTACTTTTCCCTGCATGCCCTTTTGGATGGTTTTGATTATTTACTTGTGCTCATCTAACTCTACCTGTAATAGAGATGCTTTTGTTTCACTGTTGAACATCTATGAAAAACAAACAAAAAAAAGTCCATCTCAAGTTTTCCATGTTCTATGACGATGCAGTGAGTGACATGCTATTTGCGGTTATGTGTTGCCACATAAACAGATGTTTATGTGGCAACATCTGTTAAAGTATGATGAAGACATGAAGACATTCAAGACTTATATTCTCCCCATCTTCCAACTACTCACAGCTTTGCAAAATAGTGAGCTTTCTCTGTGGTTAAGAGGAGGACACAAGTGGGGGTCAGATCCTATTCCTTTTTAAATTAATTTCTTTTTTTGCTGTTCTTCAACTAAAGCAGAATCTGAGTGGCTGGCTCTTCCTGGCTGCACCATCAGTAGCCTGAGTAGCTTGGGGGCCGGGGGCGGGAGGTGCCAGCACAGGCAACTCTTCTACGCATCAGCTAATTCCATGCGCTAGCTATACAGCCTTGGGAGCAGGAGAAATCCCAAACAGATGCTTTTTCTAAAGGTAAGGACCGATCCTGCTGAAAACGAGATAAAAATAAATACAGCTGCGTATTTTAAATCCAGCATTCGAAAGATAATGCTGAAGTTTTCATTAGCAAATTTAAACACTTCCGTGCAGGCTCCTGATAATTTAATTTTTTTTTAAAGCTACTTTATGCAAATTTATGCTCTGGTAGTTTTTCAAGCTTTATTTTTCCTCCTGTCCAGAGTCAAGTACCACAAACTAAAGTTTTTTACATATCTGTATCTATATCTCTATATCCACATATGAAATCAACTAGTGCAAATAAGACAGATTGACATACCATTCATTCAACCAAGCTTTGTGATCGCGTACCAGGTTGGGGAAACTCTGAGAGGTTTCCATGCTAAATAAAAGGCGTACAGACATTAGAGGTGGGTGGGCATCATTGGACTGGCACCCTGGCTGCACATCTCCTATGCATGTGTCCTTAGAGACAAGCTTCTTTAGCAGAGAAACAGAACCTGCCGTAAATATCTGCTTCCCAGATAAGCTCTGAGAAGGGCTCTGGGGTCGGGGCCTCCTCCCCAGCCCTGAGAAGAAAAGCATGTGTGTGCACAGTCAGAGGCGGCATCCGCTACGAAGGAAGGGTCAGACGCCATGGTCCCCAAGTCCCCACTTCCAGAGAGAGAGGAATTCTCATGAGAAATGAAAGACTGCCATTATTCAGTGTCTTACTTTGCTAAGGCTACCAAATACAATAGCACCATCTGGGAAGCTTAAATGACAGAAATTAATATTGTCACAGTGCTGGGGGCTGAAGTCCAAGATCATGGTGCCAGCAGGGTCTCTTTCTGGTGAAGCATCTCTCCTTGGCTTGTAGACAGCTGTCTTCTTGCTGTGGCCCGCCGTGGCCCTTCCTCAGTGTACGTGCTCTCCTAGTGTCACCAGTCCTACTGGATTAGAGCTTCATCCTTTGACCTCACTGAACTTTAATTATTTCCTTCTAGACACTGTCTCCAAATATAGCCACACTGGGGGTTAAGGCTCCTGCCTATGAATTTTATGGGGACACAATTCAATCTATAAAGTTCAGGAGGGCCCTCTATTCTATTCTATACCACACATGACAAACTGTAACCTGGCGATTATTATGTATCCATAGCCTTTCCCTGCCAATCTCACTCTGTCTCAAACACACACACACTCCTGCATATCTCACAGGCACATGAAAAGCCTTGCCTTAGTACTTTGTCTCTACTTCCGAATTTTATGCAAGGTTTTATGACCTTCATAATGCATGGCCAATGACAGATAATTTATTTTTTTCCAGAACAATATCCTTCTGCATTGGGCAAATCTGGTTAGATAACAATAATAGTAATAATAGTAATAATAATAATATTTATTGAGTCCCAAGGGCTTGCTTGCTTCACTTGCTTGACTTGCCCGTCTTCCGGATGAAGAGACAAGCTTTGACTTGCCTACGGCCTGTTAGCTAGTAGATTCCACGCTGTCTGACTTAAAGCCAGAGCTCTTAACCTCTATTCCATGGAAATTTAACACACTGACAAGATCCAGAGTGCCTGACAAATCTCCTCCGTCTTTATCCTGAGACTAGACTTTTCAGTCTCTTCAATCTTAGAGCTAATTTTCAGTCTATCCCTGAGTGGGTAGAGTACTAGATAGGATCTCATGTCTATACATCATTAAAATATTTTAGGCTGTTTATTTCCATTATGTTAACACCGCTCCTATAAGCTTCCCCCTCCCAAATCTGTCACCGCACTGCCCCAGACGGTCTAGGCGATGAATAAAACACTGTCCCTGGGATAAACTAAAAATGTAACCGGGAGACAGATGGACTCAATAATTTAAACTACATCATGATAAACAGGATCCTTTACACAGTCAGTTATAAATGTTTGGGTGGCATAGAAAAAATAGAAGTACCTAGAAGGGCCACACAATAGTTTACGACAGAGTAGCTTTGAGGCAGGAATGAAAGAAAGGTAAGTAAAAGTTTCCAGCCAAGGCAGAAGGTGTTCCAGGTTGGAGCACAGCGTGTTTTTGTGTTACAGTATCTATGTATAGCTGTGGGGTTTTTGTTCTTCTTTTTCAAAAAAGAAACAATGCACCTTGTCCTCAGTCTTTTTACATCCTCAGTCCCCCCAGCCAGT
Source organism: Macroglossus sobrinus (assembly GCA_004027375.1). Lineage (NCBI taxonomy): Eukaryota > Metazoa > Chordata > Mammalia > Chiroptera > Pteropodidae > Macroglossus > Macroglossus sobrinus. Next base: position 40,321 of record PVKZ01003965.1, read on the forward strand.
AGCGATGTTTCCTGTCCTGCAGATATGTCCTTCCGGTGACAATAAGGCACCAAGTATGTGACACCTAAAGAGTCTGTCTGGCAAACTCAGGATTTTATAAACTGGATTCACAATGATACCAATCCGCCTGAATACTTTTACCTTACCTGAAATATCAGTGGGCCAATAAACATCAGAAATTAAAGTATCATAATTACATTATCGAATCAACAATGTGATTTGAGGTCACGTCAGAACGTCACCTGCTGTGGCCACTCCTTGGGGACAGTAAGATGTTTACCCACCTGGCACGGAAGGCCTCTGTCTGGTTGATTCCCACACTCACACCCCATCGGCTGGAGGTTTATCAGGACACGGCTTACTTTGCAAATGAGGAATTTTATTTCGAACTTCCAGTCTCACATCCTGTCTAGCACGGCAAACGGTCCTATTTTCGAGGTCACGGGTTTCATACTTGCTGATGGTCTGGCACAATCCCCTTGGTCACCCTTAACCCAGGTCACTAGATCTCTCTCTCTCCTTCTACCTTTCTCAGCCTTTTCTCTAGTCTGGAAGCACAAGGCATCAATCTTTGGATAATGATATCTTTTCTGCCTGTGCCCTGATCCCTTCCCACTTCTGTTCTATAAAATCTTCCCATCATTATCTCCGATTTCCTTGCTTGCTGCTGACAAAAAAGGAGCAACGGGGGCTAGGAAGAAAGCAGCAGGGACTTAGCTAGCTAGGGGACTTTTTAACTCTCTTTCTCTTATCTTCTTTTCATCCCCCAAACAACTATAGGTCTGTGGCCATTTCTGTGGCCACTTCCCTGTGCACGGGTCCAGGAGGTGAGGCACCTTGGACATGACAATGAATCGGAAAGCAGGGAGAGCAGAGAGGCAGAGGTAAAAGTCTGAGTGAAGTGAACAGTAAAAAGGGAAGATGTAGGATAATTCCATGGGAATTGACATGGAAAATGAACAGAAGGAGAAAGATGCAACGAGAAATCGATTTAAAAGCTCATAGTATGTATAGGTTAATAAAATGTCTGCCAAGAAATAAAGTTGTGGTTTTATCTCAATGTTGACCTAAATAGAGAATATATAAGTTAATGTTTGGACATATATCCTTTGGATGCAAAGACAAAAATTAAAGAATAATGCTAGGAAGAAGACAAGCAAGGAAAGATGGCTATTGTTCCTGGGGTCAAATCTGAGCTCAGTTTCTGCTCCTTGGAATCACTGAAGGAGATTTCAAAAATGATGTCACATGACCCTTCCCTGGACTTTTAATCTGAATCTCTAGGTGTGAGGCCCAGGAACATATAAAATTGACCCTATAGAAAATGGCTTGTCATCTCAGCCACTTGAGATGCTTTCTGAGTGACACAGGGAGCCAGAGAGGCAGGTGAAGGAGGATGGGCTTCCTCTTGACAATGAGCTAGGGGCTTGTGCGGGAAGCGGCAATGCAGGGCTTCTGAAGGTGTCAAGTGAACTTTTTGCATGTGGGGCCTGGTGGTTGATGGAATAATGGAACGGAGAAGGCTCACAGAGCTCAGCCCATGGGGCCATGTCTGCCATGTGGGACACACAGAGTCACTCCATTCACAGCTCTGCTTTGCTGGCTTCGGGCTCTGCTCAGAGAATAGTTTCTGCTGACTTTTTTTTTTTTTAAACAAAACATTCCGTTAGGCTGATCATCCTTTACAGATAAATCCTGGGACATGGGATGCATGTGAGAAGCCCTGTAGTTTACGGTCGTGGTGCACAGTTTGTCCAGATGTGTTTTCACACTCAGGGGAAGCGCGCTGTAGTAGCTGAGAGTCTGGGCTCGGACGTCAGGCTCCTATGTCAGGCTCCGCTTCTTGCTGCTGTGTGACTTCGGGCACTGTCCTTAGTCTTCATAGTCCTCGGGTTCCTCGCATGTAAAATGAGGGTTATGATACTATCTACTTCATAAACTGGTGGGAGGATGAAATGAGAAAATGCATGCAAGGAGCTTAGAATGGTGCCCAGGGATGTGTTATGGGCTCAGTAAGGAAATGCATATTTCTTGAAGAATTCTCTAATGCAGTCCTTACTGTACATTGGAAAATTGAAGAACCAGAATGGATTCTATAGCATAGGATCACTTATTTGATAAGTGGCATGTTTGGGTGGTCTATCTGAGTCTGAGCGACTTTAAGCCTGCGCTCTTCTTGGACATTGGTCATAGGAAGTGAATAATCATACGTCAGGTGGTCAGAGCATGGTGGTCCAAGGACCCGGAAGAAGACAAAGATGGCCCCCGGATAGAAATGACAAGGATGGATCACAAAAATAAACACAATTACCTCTACCTTCCAGGACAATTCGGAAACTGAAGGAGACAGAACCATGAGCGATTACGTCACAACTAAAATAGAAACTGCTGAGAAAGCTACTGGTTCTTGGCGGAATAAATTCTTGAAAATAATAAAAACTTGAAAATCTTTTCAAATCTGAGAAAGACAAACAGTGGAAGAAAACGTACGCAGTTTAAAATTTCAAGGAAACAAATGGTGACGCAAGAATGGAAAAATAATCATGATATGCTGCTTTGCTCTGTAAATAACAACAGTACATATTCGTAGTAGTGTGACCCTAGCTTATTGACTTAACCTAACGAGTGATATTGCTATATTAGGTGGAAGACAGAAGTGTACATGAGTTCCATCGATATGATCATAGCAGAAAATCAATAGATCATGCATAAAATATTAAAAATAAGAGCTATTAATATCAGCGTGTTACGTAGAGTAGGGAGATAAGTACGCAAAGGTAGAGGCTAAAGAGCGAGAAATGCTTGCCTCTTGGGAAGAAGCTGGAGGAGGAGCCCATGAGGTGTAAAGGATTTGCTTTCCGTTAAAACCCCTTAAGTAGTATTTGTGTTCTAAATCCCATCGTCCTATTTTTAAGATGATAATTAAAATGTAACACCCATTAAAAATAGAGTTTCTGGTTTTTTGAAAGATTCAGATCAACTGGCTTGCTTCAGTGACAGAAAGATCCAGTTTTGCCCCACTCTGTTTTTAAGATTATATGGCATGAATTTTTAATTTCACTATACTGCTTTGGTTTAATACAGAGAGATAGGAAAGAAATGTATTGTTGGGGAAGAGCAAATGGCATTCAAAGGAGAAGATGAGAGGGAGATCTTAGAGTGAGAGAAGGTGGGATTAACAAATCTTCTATTCCCTAGAAGAGTAATTAACATCAATGTAATATAATAGTAATACCTAACAATTGTGGAGCCTTTACTACGGACCAAGCACTATTCTAGATCTTACATATAAAACAATTTAATCCTCTGTGAGGTTAGATACAATGATTATCTCCATTGGACAAATGACAAAACTGAATTCAAGGGTGACTGGGTAATTTTTCTCAAGATTACGTGGCTAGCAAGTGGCGAAGTTAAAATCTGAAGTTGCATCCTCCAGCTCTCGAAGTCTGAGCTCTTAGACCCCTTACGAAGTCTGAGTACGCACATGCATCTAGTTTCTGGGTTGAGATGGAAAACGTTGGAAAGCTCATCACAGCGAGTACAAGGTTTGTGAATAGTTAAGCTGGAGAAGCTTCTCGCTTCTGCCTACGGGTTTTAACTGGCTAGAATGTCCTTTGCTTGCATCGGTTGACAGTCTGATGCGGGAGAAAGTATAATACGTGTGGTGAACACTAATTTTGTTCTAAAGTGATGACAGAGTGAGTCTCTTTTTGACCAAACTGTAGTCCGACCCCTCTGAACCCCCTGAGGGGCTAGGCCTGACCATGGACTTCTCTCTCTGTCCTGGTAGAAAACAGTTTTAACAAGAGTCCTGCTAAGTCAGTTTAGTGAGAATCCCCGACCCTCAGTATCTGATCACTCTCATGATCTGATCAAATGACCTCGTTTCCCATAATCCTCCAGGTGATGTCTGATCATCCTGGGGGACTTTCAACAAGAATCCTACTGAGTAGATTTAGCAAGAATCCCTCTTTTCCTAATGTTTCCTCTTAGCAATTTTCCATTGGCTGACAGCCCCACCCCCAAACTGTTTCTTCACTGCAACGCCCCAATAGTCCATACTGTATTTGGGATTGAGCCCAATTCTATACTGAGCTCTCTTTCCCCCTATTGCAATAGTTCTCGAATAAATTCTGTTTTTACTGCTTTAACTACTGTCCAGGTCTGGTTTTCTTTGACAGTGATGAATTCTTTGGCATCTATGGAGGGCCATGTCATGAGAGGATTGTTGCTGAAATCTTATATAATATCACTTTAAAAGACTTGGCTCATTTTGATCAGACAGCTTTTACTTACCTACTCCCCCCACCCCTCTGTCTTCGAGTTCATTCTGTATCTCCCCTCCATTCCCCATTCCCCCTAATATCTAGTATCTAGATCTCAGAACTCCAAATGAGCAACATAACAGGCTTTCTGAAGTGATGAAGCCAAATTGGCTGAAGTTTACAAAACAGGAATATGATTATGGTGCTACACATATAAGGAGACTGTGTTTCTATAGTTTAGTTTCTACTTTATTGATTTTAAATATTTAAAATATTCTCTTCTCAATAAAAATATCTGATAACGCAATTTAGAGCAAGTCTAATGCAAAAAATATGTGGTGTGAACAGAAGACATCCAAGAAGCTACTTGAGAATATCTCCGTTATAATTAAAATAGATCAATTATATATAAGTTTCACTTGAGAGATCCACTTTTTAAAGAAATCTTTTCTCTCCCATTCCTATTTCCTAATAATTTGTATTTTGGTTCTATGTTTTTTGGGTTGTGTCCTCTTTTCAACTCCAAACATTTCACTGATCTTTAAAAAATATTTTACCCATTTTATTTATATTTTATATTTATGTTATTTATATTATTTATATTTTATATTTATATTATTATATTTATATTAAAAATATTTTACCCATTTTATTTATAATTTCCAAGAAACTTTTCCTGATTTTTAAACACTTTTCATTTTTTTTCTAGCAATTTATTCTAGTTTAATGAATGCAGTTAACTTCTATCTCTTGGAAATCATTAAATACAATTTTGCCTAAGTTTTTCTAGTTTCTTTATCTTGATACTTCACGTTATTTTTTTCTCTTTATTTTTGTCACTGTCCCTTATGCTAAAGCTGTCCTTAAATGTCTTGTGATCCATTTTCCATGCATACTTAAAAGAGTTATTAAGAAGCCAGTCTGGGGGCAGAAGGCATATTTGGCTGGAGTTGTCGGTCACCTTTACTCTAGGACAATTGATTGAGGAAATTGTTCTTTTGGTTAAGGGATATTAAAGTATCAGTATTTATAGCTCCTTCCCCCCTGCCTGCCTCCCTAGTTACTTTCCTTAGACAAGAATCTATTTCTTGCCCGCCTTAGGCCATCCTGGGAGTAGAGTGGGGTTAAGAATTGGGTCTTTCCACTCATTCCGCTCACTTTCACTTCACCCCTTTATTTAAGCAAAGCTGTTGGCGTCCCAAGTCCATGGATTTGCCCATGGAATGGCTCAAGGGGCCAGCGGCTTGGCTTTGTAGATTGGGGAGGGGCTGGTCAGGTGTAACTGCTCCTTATCTAGACTCTCCACTGATCCTTCTGCTTTTGGCTCCACTTCAAAGGCTACCCATCAATTCAAGTGTGCGGAGAGCCCCTGTTTTTACTTTTGGTTCCCCCACATCCTGGTGGGTTGGCACTTTAATTTCAGCTGTCTCCACTCTGCTTATTCAGTACCTGCTTGTCTCCTTAGTTTCTTTTTCCAGAAATCTCATGGCCATCTTCCATCTACTATTGTCTCCTTTCATTTTTTTGGGGGGGAGGAGAGAGGGTTATATTAAAAAAATAATCATTCGCTATTATTTGGGTAGCATTCTCATGACAAGGCAGAGATGAACAGATCTTGTGGCTGCCACACTTATTTAGAAGTGCCATTATTTACTCTTTTATCTTTGGGCAGTAGGCTAATGGAGGTATCAAGCGAAATTGTAAATTTCATTAGTGTTTTTTAAAGTTATTAATGCCATTACCAAAAAAAAAAACAAGGCATATTGAATCCATTATTTTTCAAGCAAGTCTCCAGTGACTCAGACTAATATCTAAGATGTATAAATTTATTTTTCAGAGTCAGAGCCATTCACTATTGAAAGCTGAATCTAATGCCATGTAGCCCTGGAAAGAACATTAGATTAGAAGTTATAAGTTCTCAATTCAAGATATATCTTTGCCATCTTGGACAAAATACTTTTTCCTTTGGCCTCAGTAAAATGTTAGCAATTAGATTATATGGCTTCTAAGATTCCTTCTGGGTGAAACACTCTGTGATGCTGCTAGGCAATTTAAAATTCCCGCTTGAACTCATCACTCCTCCCAATCCTGTTAGTCAAAGCATGAAAGGGCCATCACCAGTGGACCATCAAGGAAATAACTCTTAGTGGTAGCAGTACCAACATTTTAAAATTAATTGCTATTTTTTATTTATATGATTATGAAATCATTTTACTTGGATTGAATTAAAGTGTAAAACAAAACTGAGATTTTTTTTGTAAATAAATTCACTTCCATTTAAAACTAGGAGTCGATCTAAAGAAGACTGTGAAGTAAATAATGGAACAGAGGATGTAGATATGGTAAAGGTTACGAAGAGAGCGTACACTGTGTTTTGTGAAATATGGTCCTCTCGTGGCATGTCTTTTCATGAGTGTCTTTGCACACACGTTCGTTCTCTACGTAGCCTAAGAAAGCTCTGAGGTTCCTTGCTCACTGGACTCATTCAGGATCAAAGAGTCTCATCTTCTGAAACAGTACCATTCATTGGAACTGGTCTATTTACACAGACCAGAGACTGTGTCTTATTCACTTTGTATCTTGCGGACATTAAAGTGTCTGGCTTATAATGGATGCACAATCAATATTTGTTGAGAGAATGAACCAAATCAGTATATGGATAAATATAATGGGCAAATGTTTCCTGTAATTGCTTTTTCTCAGCATGTGTCACTAACTCCATGCCAATGGACTCTGTCTTTACGTTATTAGATCCAGAATATAATACCTACTAGAAGCCAGAGCAAGCAGAACGGGCTTCAGATGAGAGATCAAAATAAAATAAAATAAAATAAAATAAAATAAAATAAAATAAAATAAAATAAAATAAATGAAAATAAAATAAAAAAATAAAAGCCACTGGAAGTTTAGAGACTAGTCATCAATCTGTAAATTTTAGGAAGGAAACATTTTAAACATCACTGAATTTTGAGAGTCTGAGAAACTGAGATACTGAGGTCAACAGCTCTTGCATAGAAATGGATGCTACCTTCCATTAGAGAAATTTATATTTTGTAGGCTGTGTACCATAAAGTCTAAAGTCTATACTAGTTTGAATTTCCAAAGCATTTCTACACACATCATTTAATTTTATCCCCACAAGAATGCTTTGAGGCTGATGCAACAGAAGGCGAAAGTGATGTTAGAAAAGTTAGTGAAATGATTTTTTGTCGCCGAGCTGATCGTTGGCCAGAGCAGGAGTCAGCAAACTGTGACATAAGGTTGTGGGGTGGGAGGGTGAGTTGGACCCACTGTTTGTTTTCGTAAAGTGTTACTGTAACATAAACTCACTCCTATGAGAGGTTGACTCTATTTTACGTGTGAAGAAGAAAGCGAGGCAAAGAAATGGCTGTTACTAGACAAGGCAGAGGTGGCGCCTTCGGGAGGATTGAGCCCAGGTGTCCCGACCCCAGAATCTTTGCATTTGCAGCTGCGCTAGTGCTGGTGTGGGATCTGAATCCTGGCCCTAACTCTGTGACCCTGTGGAATTTACTACTTTACTATCTGCTAAATCAATACTTTTCAAATGCTTAAGACAGAGCTTGGCACATTACAAACACTCAATAGAGTTATTATTTTTATTAACTTTCAAAGCCTTTCATTATCTTGTTTCTTTCCAATAGTAAAAACCCATCAGAACTGGCTTGATGTTACATATGGTATCTTATTTAAGTGTTATAGTAACCAATTATTAATCTCACTTTAGCAGGAGAAAAATGGAGGTTTTGAAGGGTTAAATAACTTGCTTTGGTATTGATCCTTGGTCTCTGGTTTTTAAGCCTGCCTTCTTAAATTAGTCCTTGTAATCTTACCCTACCCCTTATATGAACTCAGGGCTTGAAAACCAGTGAATGAATAAACCATTTCTCCCTTTCTCTCCTGACCAACCAACAAATCAATCAACCATCATCAACAACAAGCAGGTGTACTCCTCTTCTCAAATGTATCGTGGTGGGCTTCTCTGCCTTGTTCCCGTTAACCATGCTCTTTCTGGAACCTGAAATATGCTGTTCAAGCAACTCCCTTCATTGAAATCCTGTTTATCCTTTGAAGTCAGCACTGAATTCAAATAGCACTGAATTCTTAAAGACATCTCTGATCACCAAAGATAGAAATAGCTTGCTCTCTTCAGAATCCAATAGTATTTTTGTTTGTACCATGCTTACGGTGTTTATATGATATATGCTGATTTATAGAATTATTTTCTTACGTGCCTTAAACTACCCCCAGAAACTGGTAACTTTAAACTCTTTGGTAGAGGAAGGTGGGATATATAGAAACACTAAATAAAAAGAAGAAGCCCTCCAACAGAATATACTGGAACACTCCTTTTAAACATATATCTCAAATTATTATTTTGAATGTACTTACAAAGATATTCCCTCTGCAAAGTACCTTGTCTTGATTATTAAATGGTAGGCACTCAATAAATATTTACTTACTCTAGATCTCACATTCTTTTTATAATGCTAATTTCGTGTTTCCATTCGCTCAGTACAATTAGTTTAAAAGCAACAAGATAAAGATAAATAACACGGACAGAATAGATAATTTATTAACACCTTATCTCCGTGTTCCTCATTTGAAAGTGTCTACTTCTAACTCATTTTACATTCTGTGTTAGTAGCTTAAATACATTGTAAATTGTTTTAAAAAATAAAAGTGGCTTCTGGTAGATTTCAGCCCACTTCTGCAATACTCATAACACAAGTGACCTATCATTCAAAGTGAGTCCTTTTAGAAAACCGCAGCGTGGTAATCTATTTATATGTATTTGTATCTTATCAGCAATCTTTACACATCTTAACTTAGTTTTGCAGCCCCTGCTTTATTTTTAATTTGATTTGCCAAATATCATTCTTAATTGGAAATGGAGAATGCCCTAGCAGTAAAATATCACCTACTTAAATTAACATTACAGGGGGAGGAGGGGCAGTTCGAGAGGGAGTCAGGTTGATTTAATGAATAGCTACATCATGGAAAAAGTTTTAAACAAAGAAATGCATGCTTTCAGGTACATTGGCAACTAACTGCGAACAGTATTTTCCAAGGAGAGGCTTTAATGCTGATTTTTCATTAAAATTTTGCATATGCACGAGAGAATAATTTAATCTAAAAATCATTCAAAAGTATAAGTGTATGCTTAAGACACATTTTGATAACCCTCGTAAGTGAGCACGAAAGTGTTTCTTACCCCTTGATATTGAGTTATAAAAATCTCTAGGATAAAATGGGAGCTGGAGGTTGAATCAATCAATCATCAATAGCCAATGATTTAATCATTCGTGCCTCTGTAACGAAGCCTTGGTAAAAACCCCAACAAGGAGGAGGTCCAAAGAGCCTCCAGGTTGGTGGGTGAGTGGCGTGCCTGAGATGTTGTTAGATCACTCCCCACCATCTGGCTGTCCTGAGCTATGTCCTTTCAGAAAGATTGGTAATCCAGTAAGTAAATGTTTCTCTGAGTTCTGTGAGCTGCTCTAGCAAATCAACCAAACCCGAGAAGCGGGGTCACTGGAACCTCCAAGCACAGGCTCTAACCTGGACTTGTGACTGGATCTGAAGGTGGGAGCTGGTGGGTCATCTTGTAGAGCTGATGCCTTCACCTGCGGAATCTGATGCTATCTCTGGGGCGACAGCGTCAGACTTGAGTTGACATGAAGGACAGTCAGCTGGTGTCCAAGAACGGCTCTGTGGTGTGGCCGCTCTCACCTGGAATTGGGGGCAGAACCTTCTGGTTCCCAGCCTACGTGATGCATACACTCACGTTCACCATTTCAAACAGCCTCCTTAGGTAGAAGGCAACCATCGTAAGGTGGCTCAGAAATGCAGTCACCCTCTGCTAAAAGGGACAAATACGAAAGTCCCATTCAGTCACGGGTCCTGGATTTCTGGGTGATACATTCTTCTTGGTCACGTGCAGATGTATTTCCTAACCATGTAGCAACTTATGCCTAACTTATATGTTTAGCTAACCCAGCACGTCCAGGAAATGGGGCAGAGCCAAAAAATAAAAAAATAAAAAAAAAATAAGGACAACTGACTGTAGGAAATATTTCCCTTTTGGAAATAAGAGAAGGCAAAAACATATACAGTCACTGTCAGCAGTGTACGTGGCATCATCTTCTGTGGCCACATCTGAGGGGAGCTTTGGGGGAGCTTTTCCCTGGCAGCTATTTCTAAGGGATCCCAAGTATTTGCCTAAATATTTGTTGAGTGAGTGTCTCAAAGCATGGCAGAACCTGCGGCATTTATCTGCTGAATTACTGAGCTTGCGAAATCATCACTAGGATTAATGAGTCACAGAATCACTCCCGTGGAGAACCGCAACACTGCAGTTCAGGGGTTTTTTGATTTAATAGATCCTTTTTAAAACCAAACTGAGCTAAAAGTACTATACTTGTTCTATTGATTGTCAAAGACTCTTCTGTTTTCTCAACATATTGTGTGAGTTCACAGAACGCTCAGCAGGCTGTTGGGGCTTGCCAGCGAAAGCCCACATCGAAATGTTAGAAAAAATAAAAAAAGAACAGTTTACCGTAATCGCAGATACTATATGTACATAACATAGCAATTTGCTTCTTGAAAGCTAATTACAAAAGTTGTTTGAAATAATCAGACTCTTATTCAGCAGCTCAGGGATGAGAACGCTGCTTAAATACTCACCGCCCAGGCAAGGGCAAGAGGGGAGGGTGGGACAAAAAAATAGGCTAGTTAAAAGTTCAAACACAGAGGGAGAAAACAAAACAGAAATGAACCCCTTAGCTCTTTTCAGTGACTGTAATGAACATGCAGGGACACCGTGTTCCAGGTTTTCAGCATGAGGTTGAAAGACACTTCTGACGTGACAATGGGTTCTATTAGAATCATAAAGCTCTGAGTATCTATTTAATTAATTGCCTCTATAAACTTCCTGGAGCTCTCCCGTACTCACGGTAAACTTGTGTAGCATGTTGCATCATGTTAATTTTCTCCAGAGGAAGGGTACAAAATATAGGTCCCCACAAAACAGATGGCATTGAAAGTCCGGCGATCTCACTCAGTGAAATACACTGACATAATATAATGTTAGTAAACCAGTCTATTATTTTACAAGGCCCTTTGTAAGCATGACAAAAGCCCTTCCACTGGGAGGTGACACTTGGTTCCAAGTGCATACCCGAAGCTTGCTTCTTGACTGAGTGGGCAGCTGTACCTCCAGGATATAATTTCGTCACTTTATCTTACTGCCAGATAAGGCCCAATAGCACTGTCCCCGAAAGGAATAATCGCAATTTCACAAGTTAGTGGAGCTCTGACAGCCCAGAACATGTGCTTTCAACGCCCCGGATTGCTAGTCACAGATTTCAAATGTGCGGTTAAGAGTCACTTGAGTTATAGCTTCCTTTGACCAACAAGAAAAACAGTTCCTGCACGTAACAAAAAAGTGTTCCCATTGTTCAGGGAAATTTATTTATTTATTTATTTATTTATTTATTTATTTTCCAAAAGCGAAAGTTATCTGGGCGACAGAACAATGAGGTTATCTGCTGAGTTAAAAGAGCCCCGTGGAGTTATAAATATCTTTGCACACTGCGTAGATAATCTCTACTGAGCTTCACTTCCACAAAATGCTCGACTTATACTCACGATAAATCCTGGCCCAGCCTAATTAAATTGGGATTCAGAATCACTAGTATTTCATCTTTTACTGAACTTTAAACAGCTGCTTCATTATTCACTAGAATGGGTGGGATACACATATAAATAGCAGAGAACATGCAATATTTATTATCTTCTTTGTGGTGTAATATTTTTAAACAGGTTTTCGAAAGCCCCAAATTAGACTTGCTTTCAGTACTTAACACAATATTGGAACAAACAGGATATCATGAGTATTTGTCGATGGGTGGAAGACTAAATAAAACTATGTTGAATGGATTAAAATTAAATAAAATACACATTTTGATATTTTGGTATTTAAGTCTACAAACTTAAAAAGAATATCTCTGATGTTATGTATAGACTTATCACAGCACAAGAATTAAGTATAGACATTTCTAATATTTGATATGTATTTCAAACATATCAAATAATTAAAAAGACATTACAAGTCTTTTCCTTAAAATTTCATGCTCGGCATATCTGTACCGTGTCTTATATGCCTGGTTCCTTTAGATCTCTCAGCAATAGCTGGTAACACGGGCTATTTTATACAACCATCTGCTCATTCAGAAACAATCACAGGGCCATTTACTTAGAGGAGTCTGTGGAAGTGGCTCTCTCTGTTCGAGGAGCATCATTTTCAGGGGACAGTAGCTTTATTCTTCCATCTCCATATAGCATAGCATCAGGAATCGAATAGGCTATACAAATTTGAGTATGAATAAACATATTAATGAATGAGTTTCCTATTTTCTGAAATGTTTTCCATTTTGTGTTTCTATGGCAATAGAGTCAATCAATCAATACAATATTTATTAGACGTCTTCTACATACCAAGTACTGGTCAGTATCAGAAATACACCAGAGAATAAGGCAGATATGGTCCCTAAGGACCATGAAGAAAATGCAGATATTAATTAATAACAAATAGTATAAAGTGCCACGGAAGGGAAAACATGAAAATTAATTACAAGAAATCATAGACCTACTCTGGGGCCCTGGAAAAGGCTTCTCTCGGGGAATGAGATGTTATCTGAGGCTTGAAAAACGAGGAAGAGTCAGCCAGTTAAATATGGGAAGGAGACAGGAGCAAGGAAGAAGCTTGGCAGAGGGATCCGAAAATGTGAAGGACTCAACTTCCTGTAAGGTAAGAACAAGTCAGCGCCTTTATTCCCCACATAGGTGGGTGGGGATGCTGAGCAGACAGAAAGACATCACGGACGTGCTCTGTGATTTCTGAACCTTATTTTTTCCACCGTCATGTCTGTAAAAACGTATTTTTATTAAAACAAAGTAATCGTATTAAAGGTTCTCATCAAATTGTGATGGAGTTCCTGAAAGCCTGGAAAGAATGCCTAACGTAGTGTTTTGTACATAGTAGACACTCAATAAATATCTCTTGAATTCAGTTGACGTAAGCAATCATCTCCATAAGATGCTGTGTGAAACTGATCAGACAGACACAATACTGAACTCCAGGACTTTATTCTCTAAATGGGACAAGATTTGTAAAAATAAAATAAAATAAAATAAATAAAAAAGAAAAGAAAAAAAAAGAAAGGAAGGAAATAATAAAACTGATAGAAAAAAATAGCATAATGAAAAAAGTGTTAGACTCACAGAAAGAGGACTTGGTTTGATATTTGCATTGTCAACTTTCCATTTGGCTCTTCTCTAGCAAATTTCTTAATTGTTTTGAGCCTCAGTTTTATCATCTTTGAAATAAAAAGAAATTACCCATGTCTCAGGACATGGATAATTGGGTTAAATAAAATATGATTACAATTAATTTTGCTGATTTCTGTGCCCCTTTTGCTTTTTCCCATGTGTTGCCCAGAAAAAAATTAAAAGTAGATATATGACTCACACTATATATTTTTTTCTTTGATAGCGCTCATTCAGATTCAGTTCTCAGGAACATTATTCTCGGTTTTCTTTACGGATGCATCTGTTCTGAGGCATTATTATCAGTTAACAAGAGACAAGGGGACGATGCAAAGAAAAGCCCCTTCCATCGTGAAGCATCGGGCAAAGCCAGGGGGAGCAGTGTTTAGAATGTCAGAAAGTCCTTCTCTCCCAGTCTTACAACACAGGAGATTGCATCCTCTCCCCTAGTCATGAAGTTGTCGTGATCATATTTCTTGTCTCAAAACCTACCCCCCCACCCCCAATAATTAATAGAAATGCATAAGCCTTTCTCTCCCGTATTTCTCTCCTCTACTGGCATTATCCTTACTTGCGGGGAACTTTCTGTTCTCAGGGACTCTCTTTATTAGAAATGTGTCTTATGTTCCTGGGAGGCATTTATTTAAAAGGTCTGACTCTACTGTTCCGACTGACTCTACTGTTCTGGTTGATCAGCTTCTCAGAAAAATAATACCAGTCCTTAAAAAGAGCAAAAGGAAACACTTTGTCCATCTATTCAAATCAACACCATTGTGAGAGCCAGGCAGCCTGCTTTCTCTCCTCAGCCCACAGAGTGCTCCCTCTGCCCCTAGAACGCGAGTGTCAAGGGCAAACAAGGTCAAGCCTTGGAGCGACCACAGTAAAAGATATTATAAGTCATAATTACTTGAGTGGGCGGAATAGCACACAGGTTTTTTTTTTTTTCCTACTTCAGCTATTTTAATACACAACCTTATGACATGGAGGTGCTATGCATTTCTCTCACCAGATTCTTTATCCAAATATGTCCCTCTTTTCAACTTCAATGTAAAATACACACTGGATTTCAAAGGCATGGTATGGAAACTTAAGTTCAGCACCAAATCACCCTTTCTGTTACCATTTCTGTGCCCTGCTCCTACCCCAGAAAGATAAGCTAAGATCAGATACAAAGCTTTCATAGATATTTTTCAAGTCCTCCCTGCCCCAGACATATGCAGATTTCAGAATCATAGTCCAGAATAGAAGTCCTTACATTTGAAACTTTCCACCTGTGATAGACTGGATGAGTAGAAGGAATATAGACCAAGGCTGCTGCTGATATTTACAGGGAATTCTATTTTGAAAAAGTCAGTGTGAGGTGGAAACGTGAAGTAGGGTTAATGGCAAGAGTACGCAAGGAGAAAGCAGAGAGGGAGGACAGTGAGCGGGCTCAGATGGGATGAGTTGGAAGTAGAAATGGAGGGGTAATAAGGAGAAAGGGAGGTGAGGAGTTGTGGTTGGTAAAATAAGGGATAAGAGGAAAAGGGGAGAAATTAAGCAACGGCTAGAATGTATGGAAAAGGAAAGGAAAGAGAAAGATGAGTTGAAAGAGAAAGATGAGTTGAAAGGTGAGTTGAAAGGTAAGAGAAAGATGCGAGAAATGGAAGGAACAAGAAGAGAAAGGAACAGGAGAAAAGCAAAGGGAGGGACTGGAGGAGATGATACGGGAGAATCAGTTTCCTGTGGTTGATGCCTGCTTCCGAAAGCACAGGACTTTATTTGAGAAGAGGATTCACAAGGTGAAACAATAGCAATATCATACAGGCATTTGCTATTTCGATGTTGTTGCCAAAATTACATACAAGATTTTTTCCAGTTATTAAATGGTTAACGCTTGTTCCTTTCATCTTATATATGCAATAGCTAGCTATGAGTTACCTTACATCACTGAGAATGTAAATATTGCCATCTTCTTGTTTCTTTTTTGTTTTCATTATAAAAAGCATCGAATGCTCCCCTCCTGTTTTCCACCAGCGAAAACAGGCAGGAAGCCCAGTATCAGCTGCGTTAGTGGGGATCTATTCTCTTGTTTGGAATTTTTCAAGAGTTCCCAGATCTTTAAAGGGCTCTGTCATTTCTCTAACTCCCTAGCAGGGAGGAGCTCTGGTCTTTGGGGCTGTGGCTACCACCACTTGCTGGGGTGACTTTCAGTCCCACTATGAACTGGTCACTCTGTCACTGCCACTGCTGCCATCGGCAAGCTTCGTACCCAGCACATCAGCAGGTTCTGCCACTAAGCATAGGGCTGGGACCTGCACAAAGTTTCCTAGGTGGCCCTGGCTCTTAGTGGCATCCTCACTGCTACATGGAAACCCTTTGGCTCTGAAGGGCTGCATAACAGGCTCAAAGCTCCACTCTCTGATCCCTATAACCTGTCTTCAGACCCCCAGGATCTACCCAAGGACCCTTTGCTTTTATCTTTTCACCTTTCCTTCCTCCAACAAAACAAAACCAAACCCAGCATTTTGTCATACACATTTCTCTCTCAGTAGAACAGAACGGCAAATCAGCTAGCGTTTAACTTCTTCAGAAGCCAGTTTTCAGACCCTAGAAGCACAAGATAGCTGGCTTACCTTTCTCACCGGTCTAGAGGGAGTGATGCTAAGGCACAAAATGTCTCTGCAACTCTCTTGAGAGGAAGGAAGCAAATGTTCCTCCTTGCCAGATGAATCTAAAGCAATGAAAACACACACACACAAAATATGATTTAATAGATGATATTCCTAATATAGTTTTCTTAAATGTACAAAATGTACATAACAAATTCCATTAGTTAATGCAAAGGTATTTTCATTAAAAAAAAATCTTTTGGTGAAAAAATTGAGATTCAGAGAGGTTAACCAGCTTGTCGAAGATCACGGCTTCAGTACTTAACACTCTAGAGTCGGGCTCAGACCTGCCCTCAGAGCCTCCATCAGGTTGTGCAAAATTAATCACACAGTGAGGTATACCGAAGCCAGGTGAAATCCAGGTAAACTGAACAGCATGAAAACAACAGGGAATTATAGGCTTACAATTAGCCCGGTTAAGCTTTGCTATCAACTTATAAATGATCAGAGCCATTTCTTCTTCTACTAGTTAGCAATCTCTGAGAAATTGCCTTGTTTTAAAAATAGACTTCAATCTATTTGTAGATAAAATAACAGATAAAAGCTCAAATGCTCAAAAGAGGGCCACTGATTATATGACATAAACACATAAACATCTGAAATAATTTTAAAAATGATAAAATAACATCTGAAAAAATAAGTCAAATTTGAAATAAACAAGCAGAAAGAAAGAAAGAAAGAAAAAGAAAGAAAGAAAGAAAGAAAAAGATATAAAGAAAAAAGATCTTGTATAATCAGGTCCATAAAAATATAGTTGAATGTTTGAGGTGACTTAGTTGAGAGGCTAATATATATACCAATCAGAATATGAGTTTTAATATTAGTAAAATTCTTTTTGTTTACTATATTAAAAAAAGACATACTGTTTATTTATTTTTTTTGGAGGGGGGGTTTGGAGTGCTCCTAGAAGCTTTACCTGGAAGCTATTGATTAATGCGATCTGATAATAAATTGAAATAGGATAGAAACTTTTATGACACTGTCATAAATTCAGCATCTGTCACAAACATTTCTGCAAATAGGGTTTCTCTGCCAACCCACTTCTGATTCCCTCTGCACCCACCATTTTTGTAAATTCCTGAATTAAGTTACTGTCTCATGTCGTACTTAGCAAAAGTATGAATTTATAATTATGTGGGATTATTTAATTGATAACTTCTTTCTTATTGTATGTTTAAGTCCCAAGGTGGCAAGAATTTTATTTGTTTTTATTTGATTTTATTTGATTTTATTTATTTGTACAACTGTAGCATGAACACCTTCCACAGTTCCTGCACTTCTTGGTAACTCAAATAGGTTAAAAACCTAGTCACCAATACCCACTAGAGTGGTCAGGATCAAAAAGTCAGATGTTGATGGGGATGCAGAGACATCAAGACTGTCACACACACTGCTGGTGGGATTGCAAAATGGTGCAGCCACTTTGGAAAGTCTGAACATTCCTCAAATAATTAAATAGAAATATCCAATGACCCAGCAATTCCACTCCTAGGTATACAGTAAAGGGAAATAAAAACATATGTTCACATGAAAACTTGCATATAAGTGTTTATTATGGTATTATTCACAATAGCGAAAAGGTGAAACAACACCAGTGTCCACCGAAGGATTACTGGAGAAGTAAACTGTGGTATATCCATATACTGGAATATTATTCAGCCACGAAAAGGAAAGAAGTACTGATATATGCTGTAACTTGGATGAACGTTGAAGACATTATGTTAATGAAAGAAACCAGATGCAGAAATCCACATATTATATTATTCCATGCATATGAAAGTCTAAATAGGGAAATCCAGAGACAAAAGTAGATTATTACTTAGGGTTGCAGGGAGGGAGTTGGAATGGGTAGTAGCGAAAGTGTATGGATTTTCTTTTTGAGGTGATGAATGATCTACAATAGGTTGTGAGGGGACTGTACATGTCTACGGATGTGTGAATAATGTGTATTAAGTACTTATCAACAGCAGGTGTACAATAGTATAAGTTACAACTACCTATCCTATTCTAAATTAAAGAAAAATAAATATTTACCCCCACAGAGTTGATGGTTCAATTAAAATGTCTACTATCCAAGAAAAACATTTAAATATTTCAAAGAGAAGTTCATTCTATTGCCAGCTCTGTCATGACAAAGCAAGCATATGCTGTGTCAAAACAACGTTTGATATCTGAATGTTCTGTTTCACAGAAGGTAACCTGGAACCAGATTTGTCATTTGGCATGAGGATATTTGTCACAGGCTTGGTTTTCCTGTGTAAAGATTGCGTCTAGTCGCACAAATGTGCTCTCTTCTTCTGCATTACTCATAATAGTGAATACTGGAAAAATCCTAAGTGTCTAAAAACGAGAGAAAGGTTAAGTTAATTATCCTCTTGGATCATAATTATGCAGTCATTTTGCAGAAATTTTTGTACAATGCTGTAGAAGGACAGAAAAATGAACAAGATAATGTTGAGAGAAAAAGTATAACAATAATACACATAAACTACACAATGACAAATACTATACTACAGCCTTCTAAAATATATACACTGATAGATTTTTTAAAAGATTGGAAAGGAACATAATATTAAATAGTTGGGGTTTATTATGTTAATGAGTATGACTACCGGTTATTTTCAATAATTTCATTGTTTTAAAGTTGGCTTAATAACATAGAGAAACTGTACCAGGTTAAAAATACCTACAGCTGCTCATACCCTATTTTATGGACTCTATTAAGAGAAATAAAACGAAAGTTAATTATAAAGGAAGCTGGCTGGACGGTACTGATGAAATCCCTAGCTCTTAAGAAAGAAGCTTTCTTAAAGGCAATAGGTTATACTTGACGACACACCGAAGGGACACTTGTAAGCTTGACGGATGATGCCTGCTAACCTGTTAATTAGCTGTGTCCCCATGGGCAAGCCATTTAATCTCTGAGGATCTCCGTCCCCTCATTTGTAAAATGAGAGATTAAGAAAGAGAGCG
The DNA here is from genome assembly GCA_004027375.1 of Macroglossus sobrinus. Classification (NCBI taxonomy): domain Eukaryota; kingdom Metazoa; phylum Chordata; class Mammalia; order Chiroptera; family Pteropodidae; genus Macroglossus; species Macroglossus sobrinus. The sequence continues at coordinate 59,558 of PVKZ01003965.1, forward strand.
ATGCGTTTTTGACATGCAGAGATGTGGAAGTCGGTGGCTCGGGTAGAAAGCTGCCATCATCAATTTCCAGGGGGGAATGTGTGTTTTAGAACACTGTGTGGTCTGCACTGCATCCTGAGGACACAGAACACAGAGCTCGGGAACCAGGGCCCCGTCCAGATATGGAGGGGCTCCGCCTGCTTCTTTTTTTTTCGTTTCTCACTCTTTAAGGACTCTTGCTTCTTGTCCTCTCTCCTAGGGGCACTATTAGAGAGGTTTTAGAAGGTTATTTGAAAAGGAAGGTGAACAGTAGAACGCCCCCTCACCTAAGACATCCTGAGGAAATAACTCTGTGACACAACATCGCATATAATTTTTTCTTGTAATAAAAAGTGCTTAAGAACATTTACTTAAATACGATGTTGTATTAGGTAGAATTAGGCAGGTTCTCCTTACTTTGGTAACCTATAATTTAAGGCATCACATGAATTTAAAGGGGAGACAGACCAATGAACAAGCAATAAAGTACAAATGTAAAATTAACATGCAAATACTTAAGTGATAGGAGAAAATACAAAGGATTCCTATGGGATTGACAGGGAAGAGGGATCATGTACATGTACATAATAAAATAGGCAGCTATACTTTATGTGATGGATATTAAAAGGCTACTCTTGTAATCCCCTTATAATATTTTCCGTTAAAATTGAAGAGTTCTATTAAAATACACACACACACACACACATAATTTACATAATTGTAGCATTATACATATATTTTTGTGCTCTAGAAAACTTATTGAACTAATATTAGTCACTAACATACTTAACTTCAAATAATCTACCAAACTGGTTAGCCTGTCAAAACACAGAAGCCTGCTTAAATTCTCTGGTTATAGGATGATGGGCCTTAACAAAATTAAAGATACTGAGAAAGGATGAGAGATGCGGTTCATTCTCAGGGTGAAATAAGCAAGAAAGATTTCACATGTGATACAAAGATTTTAGCCCTAGCAAGGCATCACAAAGGCACGGGGACACTTTTTTTGCACATCATCAGGGATGTTTTGACATCTTCTGGAATCTAGAGGTGTAAGTAGCGATATGAAACTGGCACCTCTTCTAAGATGAGATACCAGGTGCTTTGTGCTGTGGCCTGGGAAGAAAATGACTCCTACTGACCCTGAGCTCAGACTATGAACAATCAGGAAATGAGAGTCTCTTGGTAACCCATGTCTTAGAGTTCATTATGAGCATGAAAGGGGACTGCATTTTCATTTACAAGTTTTACTGCTGGTCTTCCATTAATAGCGATCTTCCTGTGGATAGGACCCCCTTATGTGAATTCCAGAGCCTCAGAACTAAGCTTGTAGGGGTTCATTGGCTTCTGGCCTGAGCCAGTAGTCACGGTATGCAATGTTTGCCTGCCATATTCCTGGCAAAAAGGTGATACTCTATAACGTGTTAAAACTAATCTTAACAGAGTACTTGCAAAACGTTTGGCAATTCCTGGGATAACCACATACTTAGGTTATACTCCAGTATAACTTTACAAAACATAAACGAGGCTTGGCATTTTAAGAGCAACTCTGAATCTTGGTGGCCAAGTCTAACATCTTTCCTCATGTTGAGAGAGAAGGCTATTCTTCCCAGTTAATACACGATTCTAGTCGAACAGTGATAAAATAAAAAGTCATTTTTTTTAATGTCATTTTGTCATTGCTTAAGAACACCGTCAGCAGGAGGGGAGACAGGCAAGACATAACGCCGGAGAGAGAATGACAGCTGTTTACATTAAATGTAAAGAAAACTACGAAAGAAAACACGGATGATATAAATACCCTAGTGCGGTTATCCTTGGCAATTACTGGTTTCGTAAAACCTTTTAAAATCGAAAATAAAAATCTTCGCTTCCTTCCCTATCTCCTTATAATAATTTTCCAATAATCTGGAAGTTTCCTGTCAAACAAATGCCCCATGGAAGTACCTTCCTGCAGAGCATGTGGGAACTGTGGGCACGAAAGCAGAGAGAGGACTAGAGTTCATTGCCAAGGGTCCTGCAGGTACCTCCTGAGTGCCTGAATAAAGGACCCAAATCTGTCAATGCCCCTGACATGTTTTGCTCAGAAAATCATCTTTTTTTCTCCAAACAGAGGGTTAAGTTCCTTGAGATCAGCAACCATGTCCCCCTCACCTTTCTAGCATGCACATTCCCTCAGTCTCCTTCCAGATCTTTCTCAGGCCCATGGCACCAAACGTAGTACACAATAAACGTTTGGTATAACTGAAGTGATATGAAATAGGATATTTCTTGGATGCTTCCCCAGAACCTAACATTTTTTGCTCTTTTTCTGACCATATCCCACGTTTTCCAGCCATGTGAGTTAGGTCAGGTGGAACCTGCTGTCAGCTCCTAAGTGAAAACCTAATGGACTTAAGCCGATCAACACATCCCATCCCCTCGGCCATACTGGTTGGCTACATCTAGCCAAAGGTCCAATGAGAATCAGAGCCTGGACTTCCGTTTGAACTACCTAAGAAGCAGACTTTCTTGGACTTGAAACGTAGAATTGCATAATTTATAGTGAGAACTGGAAGCTACTTCAGGATTTTGAGAGGTGAGCTTAACAAAAATGGAGTCTAATACAAGAGGCAGAGCAGCAAAAGTGAAATAAAGAAACTGAGTCCAATTCACATTTTTGAGGCCACCACGATTTACCACGATTTACTATCTTGGGCTTTTTAGTTAAATAAGGCAAACAATTCTCTTTGTGGTTTAAGCCAGTTTTGCGTGTCTGTGTGTGTGGAGGGTAATTTTCAGTCAAAAGCAGCCTGTCTGTGTTACAGTTTTTCTAGAAAGAGAGGAGGGCTTCTTGAGACGCCACCCCCTCCACATCTGGTAGATGTCCACACCACAGCTCCCAGGGCACCTGGGACTGGCAGGCCCCTCAGAGGAAGCTCTGCACAGGCTCCACTCTACTCTAGATCTTGCAGTCAGATTCTTCCCTGAGTGTCTTGTGTGGAGCCACGTTTCATCCATTCTCAGAGGGACGCTTTCCTCCGTGAGATGGAGTGATGACACGTCCCCTCACCCTGTCGAGTCCTTTCTAATAAATGGGTCCCAAGTCATTTGCTTTCTCTGGCTAAATGCTGAAAAAAATCTATTTGCACATCATTATTGAACATTCATCAGTTTCTCAGTTATTGACGTACAAAAGTCACAGAATTGCCTCTAAAACTAAATGGTTAAATTACCGAAATTTGATAATGTAAAATAAACTCGATGCATTTTTTTAAGTACTGAAGAGATCAATATTATATGTTTATAATTGTTTGTTTACCTGTCTTGCTTCCCCTCTAGACCACATGTTCCTTGAGGATAATGATCCTCTCCTAATTTTTCTGGTGTCCTCACCAGTCTAACAGTACCCACCAAAGGATTCCCCACGTTTGCAGAAAGAGTGAATGGGACCTCGTGCTTCTATTCTTATTTATAAGATTATATTTACGCTCTTACCTCATATAAATGTGTAGCAAGATACTTGAAGTTAAAAACCACATCTCCCTTAACTCCAGTTTCTGAAAGGCTGAACACCAGCTTTGCATGCTATGAATGCTAAGAACGTGTTTATTGATTGATTAACATTGATCAGAGATCCTAGGATCTCATTTGACATTCAGGAAGTGGACGGAGAGGGGAATCATGCTAGATACATGCTCACCCCAAGGGTAGGATACAAGGCGATCAAAAGAAATGAAGTGGCAATTGGTTCAATGTCCTTGAAAGGAAAATCACTAGAAGGCTAGTTCATTAGAAAAACTAAATTTTTTATTTCATGGACCCAAAGATGACTCTTTTAGACCAGGGTAAAGAAACTTTAAAAAAAATTTTTCTTGTAAACCAGGGGCCCATTGAGAATAAATTAATTTTGGGTCTCAAATAAGTAAAAGTAAATTTAGTTAATTTTTAAGAGAGGAATACAAATATATATACTATATGGTCCGTTCAAATAACAGATTAAGAGCTTCCCAGACAAGAACACGTTAAAGGAGTTCATCACTACGAAGCCAGCATTACAGGAGATGCTGGAGGGGCTTCTTTAAGGAGACAAAATAGGTATCAAAAACATGAATAAAGAATGGCAATAACTACGTATCTGTCAACAAGTACCTCAAATGAAAAAGAATTAAACACTCCAACCAAAAGTTAGGGTTGCTGAATGGATCAGAAAACAAGACCCTTACATATGCTTCCCACAAGAGACTCATTTCAGATGAAAAGACACACACAGACTAAGAGGAAGGGGATGGAAAAAGATATTGCATGAGGGACCTAGAGCATACTGTGCTGAATGGAGTAAATCAGAGAGAAAAAGACAAATGCCACATGATTTCATGGACATGTGGAATCTAAATAACAAAATAAACAACAACAACAATAAAAATGGAAACAAACTCATAGATACAGAGACTATTTTGAGGGATACTAGATGAGAAGGGGTTTGAGGGGTCGGTGAAAAAGGGCAAAGGGATTAAGATGTACAAATAGTTATAAAATAGTTATAGAGATATAAAGCATAGCATAGAAATATAGTCAATAATATTATAATAAATATATAAGGGAGAAGAGGTCTACTAGATTTAGTAGGGTGATCACTCTGTGAGTTACATAAATCTCTGGTCACTATGCTATACAACTGAAACTAGCATATTATTAAATGCCAACTGCAATAGAAAAAACCCATTGAATTATACACTGTAAATATGAGCAACTAATTACCTATTTCAATAAAACTGTAAAAAGTAAAAAAAATAGCATACAACAGACAGATAAGGAAGTGATAGAGAAGGGAGAATCAAAAGAAAACAAGATAAGGAGGAAGGAGGAAAGAGGAGGGAGGAAAAATGTAAAGGGAAGGAAGAGACAAAGAAAAGAGGAAAGAGACAAAAAGCAAAGAGGCTTCAGAGGATTTTAACAGCAATTACGAATGTAAGTTGTAAGTTCCTTCCTTGGGAAGAGATGTCAACTTGATCGTGTTTCCCGTGACAGAGAGTCTGAGTGCCTGTTCTCGTTTTACCGGGAAGAAAATTCATAAAGTGAGCAGCAAAACTGAGTTAGAATGTCTACCTCTTTATTTCGAGTCCTCTCTCAAATATATGCTGACATGTCATTTAATGGAGGTAAATGGCACTTGTTCTGCAACTCGTTTGGTTTGAGTCTGCGTCAGTTAGCATGTGTTAGTTCTGCGTTTTGAAATTCTAACTGCAGGATCTCTGGTAGCATAGAGCCACATTCTTCTTCTTCTTTTTTTTAATGTAAGAAAACAGCTTGTCTGGTGTATTTCCAAACTTTGAAGTTTATTTTCGAAATAAACGTTTACTTTCCCATGGGCATCTGACTCTTTTGCAGGTGTGTGAAAGAAAAATGCCAGTTTCAGAAAATTGCTTTGGAACTGTGGTGACGTCCCTCCATTGGACCAGCTCTCACCTGTGCTCCCTTTGGCATAGAAATCTGTCGGATCGCTTTATTTTATTCTTTCAGCGATCAAAAAATTTTTTTGTTATGGGAAATTTAACATTTAAATTCATAATTAGTGTCTATTTGCTTTGAAATGAAAGTTTTTTTCTCCCTTTAGTTTTAAAATCTAAGCCGGAGGTCACATTCAGACTATTTAATACGAGATATGGAATGGACAACACAAATCAGAATAAATATCTACCCTGCTTGTTCATAGAGGCTAAAAATATCAGTTTGTTTTAATTCCTATTGGGAATAATACAAACAGAGAACCTTAAATCCTATTTATTTTCCATTAAGAAAATCTTTCAGGAATAAACACTATTAACTGCAGGCATAACTACTTTTACTACTTCATCTGTCTTGCTCTGCCAAGCAGACTTGAAAGAAAGGAAAGAATGAGCTTAGAGGAGAGGCACAGAGGAGAGGTGGAGAAAGATGAACATTTGGTTTATGTTGCTGTCTAGTCTTTGAGTAAGCATCCCTGAGGCCAAAGTATTTGCTGGCCTTGAATTCCATCAGAAATGTTCAGCCCTTATGAGAAATTTCCTCCCTTAAACAAAAAATTTTCTTTGAATAGAAAATATATACAGAAGGCATGTCAACTATAATTGAAAAATAAATTTAAAAAATAATAAAACAGTAAAATATATAGAAGTACGTAAATCATAATTCTACAGCTTATCAATTTTAGCAAAATAAGCACACCTGTGCAACCCACTAGACAGATGAACATAAAGAATATCACTCAGAAGCCCAATGTTTTGCTTCCCTCCCATTTGATGCTGTCCCCATTTTCCTTGCCAAAGATAAGCATTATCCTGACTTCCAAAATCATTGATTAGTCTTGTTGATTTTTAAGTGTTATTTCAATGGAATCATAGAGTATTCTTGTATGTCTGGCTTCTTTTGCTTAACGCTATGTGTATGAGAATCATCTGTGTTGCTGAATGCAGTGAAGGCTCATGCATTTTCATTGCTCTGTTGAATTCTATCCTATTAATATCCTATAATAGATAATTATCTATTCTACTGTTGATAGATATTTCAATGGTTTCTAGTTTTGGATTTTTAAGAATAATGCTGACATAAATGATACTGAATTTTGGTGTACATGTGTACACATTTCTGTTGGATACATAATTATGGGAAAATAAAACATTCCTGGATTTTTCAGTGTTTAGTAAAAAGTTCCTAGCCATGGAAACAAATATACTATAGATTTAGAAATGTTTGTTTTCACTTCTCTTAGAAACATATTCACATACCATAAAGATTAGATCTGTGGCCATTTGTTTCTCTAATGAAGAAGCTAATTGCTCTCATTCAAAAGGTTAATAAAACTCTTAAGCTTATTATTATTATTATTATTATTATTATTATTATTATTGTTATTATTTGTTGTTGTTCTTATTTCTGCTTGAGGATCATTATACATTTTGAATCTATGGACCGAAATCTTAATTTGGAAAATTTTTAAAAAGTTCTAGACTCATTCACAAATACTGTTCTGTTCTGATCTCTCTCCTGTCCTTCTGGAACTCCAATTATACTTTTCATCCTGTCTTTTATGTATCTCATGCTCACTTTCTAAGTTTTTTTTACCTCTCTGTACTTCATTTTGAATATTTTCTCCTGACATATGATGTAGTTCACTAAATCTCTAGCTGTTGCAACTCTGTTTGTAAGACCATCTCCACTAAATTCGAACAGCCATTAATGTTTTCATTTCGCTTCTAGAATTTCAATGTGATTTTTATTTTATAATTTTTAATTTTTTATCATTGTTTTATTATATTGTACATATCATCAGCATTTAAAAATTTCTATCTAGTAATGCCATTTTTCCCCTTGTTTTCCTTGATTGTAGGGTTTTATTTTTAATGTTTGGTTCTGTTTCAGTTTTTTTTTTTTGAAAATTTATGAGAATAATTTATGGCTCTTGACCTTATCTTCCTCCGCTGAAGACTTCTATTTTGTTTCTGGCACACAGTTGGGCTAAGGGTAGATGACATTGATCAGAAATGAACCCAAGTCAACATCTGCCTTTGGTCCTTGAAGATGGCCCATTCCCAGGGCACTCTTATTCCTGAGGTGGAGTTCTGTATGCTGACAAATGAAAGCTGAGGATATTTACAAGGACCTCTCTCTTCTTCTATCCCTGAAGAAAAAATCTCCCCTTGTCCCCAAGCTCTATGACACTGCTCACACAATCTTTTAGATTCTCAGCCTCTGCTGCATTCTTATCTCTGAGTCTCCCAATCACCAATTTAAATCGACAAATCTCTCATGGGACAAAGTAAGGCCAAGTACAGGTTCACCTCTCCAGATTTCCTGTCTCCCCAGAACTTAGCCCTGTCATTTACTACCATGCTAGAGGGCACTCAGCAAAGTTATGGGCAGGCTGGACCCCACAGGCATGAGATGGAACCCCACAAGGGCAGACTGAAACCCACATCTCTTCTGGTTTCCTCTGACCTTGGTAATGAGGTATATTGTTGGAGCCAGAGCCCTTCACCACTGACCTTTACACGCACACACCTGGCCTGGGAGTCATGGCAACGCCGATCAAGGAAGATACAAACTGTGGACAGCAACCACAGGCCCAGCTAGCTGCTGCTTTATGCCACTGAGGTGGCCTGGCAGGTTATCGATAATGAAGTGAGTGTGGAGGTTACTGAATGTATTTTTACAGACTTCCCTCCCCACTACTGCCTGGGGTCTCTGAACTTCAGGAAAGGCTTAGTCTCTTTACGTAGATTCTACCTGATTATGTCAGGTATACCCAGGACCTTCTCCTTTCTGACTGAACTCAAAATGTACTGATTTGGGACTTGGATTACATCTGCTAAATCTCATTACAGCAGCACCTGGACTAGTGTTTGAATAACTAGAAGAATAACAGCTTCTAATTCTTCTGGCTGCTCCCTCCTTCCTATCTTCCAACACTCAAGAGAGATTGTGGCTTGTAGCCCATCCTATTAACATACTAGGAAGGAAATTCTGGGGGGAATTCAGCCCAGCCAAACCGACACATCCCAAAGCCATCAAAATGTGTGCTGCCATGTCCTTCATGCCTCACGCAAACTCCCATAGAGTACCCACAGCCCTCCTGCTCAGCCCTCCGTATTTCTGATCTCTCAATTTCTCTCCTCCCAGACCTCTGACCAGCCAGCCCAGTAACCCACTGATGCTCGCAGCTCTGCCCGGAATCTAAACTTCAGTCAGTGACTTCTCTTTCCGCAAAGCGGGTGATGAGGGGAGCTGTCCAAGGTCCTGACCACTGGCAAGATTCACTCTCGCCCATGTCTTTCCCCGCCATCCCTGCTGGCTTTTGCGTGTCGAGATAACCCATCTGTAAAGCGTGCTCAGCATGTCTTCTCCTTCATCAGCTGGTTATAAGGGGACCACACGTATGACGCGGGTGTCAGCCGAAGGAGAAGACATCCGGGTCCTGCTGTGCCCTCTGACTCCGCTCAAGCTCAATCCCAAAATAAGTCCTTAGATCTTAGGTTGGATTGTACCCTCCTGACTTTGCTGGGTCTGACAAAAGTCAACTTAGGACGGGAAGTTTTGGCTCTATGGCCCCTTGATGTCCATGGCCATCGACTCTGTTTCTGTTAGCATGTCTTCTTTTCTTTCTGAAAGGTGTGAGATTCTCCACCGCAGGTGCCACGACCTCGCTTGGGAGTCCAGAGAATCTACACTGAGATATGGAGTGAGGATGTTGTGTTGGTGTGCTTGAAAATATTGAATTCACTCAACCCTCTCATCTCTCTAAGTAGTTCAGAATCCCATTTCTTCCCAACCCTTTGGCACAGCAGATGTGTGGTATTTGAGAGGTTTGCCCCCTCTTGTAATTAAGCTCCAAACCCATTCTTCAACTTTTTCTTCCTTCTGCCTGGGGAAGAAGTTTAAAAATGCTGACACCTTTTATACCTTTTACACCTTTCCTTAAATTGACAATTAACCACCTTTAGCCTTCTATTGTCTTTCTCCAAAATATGAATTACCCTAGCGACAGCCATACCAGCATCCTTGTAATTATTATTTCCCTGCCTTTTTTAATGTTTGATACATTGTTACCACCAGTAGATTTTTTCCCCTCACTGGTTCCATATCCCAGTTCATCGTCAGTGAAAGATTTAACAATAGCATGGCCACTTCATGCCTGGAGCTATCCCTACAGTGAAGCAAACCCTGAGATGTACTTCTGGTTGCAGTAAATTTATTGGTGAGTTCTCTAGGAATCAGCACCTGTAGGGGGTGTGAGAAAATATGACTGAGCAGGAGGAGCTGAACTACAATGCAGGGGGAATGAATACCTTGGCCAGCATAACAGGTTGTTCTGCTGCGAACACAGTCCTTTCGGGTTGAATCACACCGGGGTTACAGTGCTGGGTCTTTTTAACTCACTTGGCAAGTCAGTCACTGGATGAGGGATGTCCCCAGGAAGGTGACAAGACATAAAATGAGGTGGCTGTCTTCAGCTGGTGACAGGTCCCTGAGAAGGACTCGTTTGAAAGCTAAAGGCTGTCAGTACTCTCAGCAGCTGGGATAAGGGGTACTCCGGTGGCAGGGTGGGGCGTATCGAACATAGCATGCTGTCCACCACAGAAGTTTCCTGAAGCCTTCGGATTTTCAAAATACCTTTTTGATGTCATTTAATTACTGTTAGTGGGATCATTGGTCTAAAATTGCTCATTTGCCAATGCCCCAAATGAAACTCTACTACCTACACTTCTATTTTGCTTCAGTTAGGGTATGCCTTTTTTTGTTCTTTACCTGAAAGCAATGATTGGATTTAATACTGTAGCAAAACCAACCACTTAACATAAAAATCATTCTCGTATTTTCTTCTTTCTGTGCGATTTTCTACTGTTGACCTTCCAGACCTACCTCTGATCTCTACCAGTCCCCTTGATCCCTTTTATTTCTAAGGTTTCATTTAGATGTTCTTTCTTCTGTATCTGCCATTATCCATTTCAATCATTCAGGTTATTCTCCAACCCCCTCACCCCACCCACACCTTTTTTTAAAATTTATTTCCTTGGCCCTTATTTAAATTGGGGGAATGCTGATGAAATTCTTCCACCCACACGTAAACCTTTTGGATTTCTTAAGTGACAATACTTAAGACCAGAATATACCTTACAGCAGAATAGACTGAAAATACCTTTATAAATTTCTGAAGAGTTACTACCCCTCAACATAAAGGTTGTAGAACCAGTTGGGTTGGACAACTTGATTCAGACATATTGTTTAAGTGGGGCTTTCTACTTATATCTACCACTTATTCCTACTTCCTCCCAATTATATCTAAGATAACTGGAGCTATGGTGCATCCTTCAATCTTACTCTTTTGACAGTTCATAAGGTAAGTAAAAACACAGATTTATGGATAGAAATACTTTGCCAATTTACTTTTTAATATGAATAAAGGAAGCATGTGGGAAGCTCTTCTCGGGGAGTGTCAGTCAGCATTTAATATATAGAAGCCACAACATCCACTTATCTGTGGTACAGGCAATGTCACAGCCATTGACAAATTAGAATGTTTATCCCTCTTCCCTTGGGAAGAACTAGTTCAAATAGAGACAGATAAGCAGAAGTGTGGAGAGAGGAATTAATGTTTGTTTTTCCAAACCCTTAATACTTGCTAAGTTTGTGTCAATGTCCTCTCAGCTCTTTAACTCAATATCCCCTTACTAGTCCCTTCTTGATACTGAGAAAAAGAAGCACTTATGCCTCAGAAAGGTTATGTTGCTAAGAGTACAAGAAAAAAAGAAAGAAAAAAAAAGCAAAGATGAAAAGCAAAGAACTTTAGGATAGTACAAAATTTTAAAAATATCTCTCAGAGTTTATATATTCATTATCCCTTGTGGCTATTTTTTCTCATGCTAAGATGTTAATTAAAATTCCCGTTAGAATTCTTGCCTCTGTGTTTATGCCTGAGGTTGGAGAATAGTTATTTGTTGGGTACATTCTAGCCTCCATCCCCCACCCCGCCACTGCACCCCACCTGCCTTTATAACTGAATTTCCCAGCCATGCAATTTGGGCAGGCCTGACCCCTAGCTTCGAGTTCCCAAGTACAGACGGTGATCCTGATTGCCTTAAGCCAATCAGTTCATCTTAATGTTTGCCAACAGTGAGTGAGTAGTTTAGAGATGAGACTGGGACACAATCAAGGCTGACACGACACAAGGAGGTATTTGTCAATATCTTTTGGGTATTGAAACTTCCTCTTCGTTCCATGAAAGCAATCAAAAGAAAAAAAAACAGAAGACATCTACTTTTTCAATTTCACATGCTAGTCTTAAAGTGGGAAGTATAGGGACCCATTAGCAGGCTGCCATTAGAACTGCAGGGAGCACAGAAACAGGCAAAATTAATTTGATGATATAGTGATTTAACCCGATGTAGCCCGACATAATCTGAATGGGTAATCAATATAAAAATTATCCATGATACATTTTACATTCTTTTCTATACTAAGTCTTTGAAATCCAGAGTCTATCTTACATTTAAATGTATCTCATTTTGAACTAGCTACTTTTCAGTTGTTTATGAGTTACATGTGGCTAGTGTATTGGATATTGTAGCTCCAGAGCATTAAAGTCTTGTTTCTGTTGCCACTTTGTTTAAATGCAGGGAGAATTCACAGGTAATACCTTCATTGTTCTCTCCAGGCAAGGCTCTATCCTCTTCTCAAATCTCTGTGCATGAGCAAGATTTCAATCTTTTGCTTAACATTTGTTAATTGTGATTGTTTTCATGTTATATACTAAATAACCTCATAGGAGAATGTATTTTCACCGCCATTATTGTAAGTATGTGATATATGAACATTTTTTATGACTCAATATCTGTTATTCTATTGCTTTCTAAGAAAGCCCATACTAGTAAGGAGTATATTAGTTTTACACACCTTCAACGAAGTTCAATTTAAAAGGAGAATTTCTTTTGCTAATTTAGTAAGGGAAAGTGCTATCTCAAGGCTCCTGAGACCTGAATATGTTTTATTATAATTTAGAGTGAGGTAATTTTATGTTTTCTTAACAGTTTTTATAGTCTACATTTTTCAAGTTTTTTTTTTTTAGCATTTGGAATTGTATCTAAATGATTGACATGTTTATATTTGAGTATATACTTTTTATGTTTTCTTTAACATTTATTAGAGAAAAAGGAAATTGATTTATATATTTTTCATTAAATCACTACATTTAATAGGAAAGGTTTAATACACTCAAAAACAATCCATGGAATTAGGCACATTTTTCAAAGTTATATTTATATAATAGAAATCAAAAAAATAAATCAATAGTTTCTGGGTTTCTAAGTGGCAATTTGGATTGAGGCATGGTTTATTATATTGGCTTTACATTCAAGAAAGTGAAAAAAATCCATTTGTGGCTGCATCTATACAAACAAAATTATATCAAAATGAGTGAAAATTAGTTAACTTCTTTAAAATCTAAGATAGGGCATAAAAATGTTTGAGAATGCTCTACTCACTGTGATTTCACTCCAATAATGTTAGACATACTTAATGGTATAAATAAAAAATGGTAAGAGATGAAAACAATCAACTTTCATGGGGGCAAATAAATCAAAACTCTATAATTCTTCTCTAAATTAGACAGAATGTTATGACGGCATTATAATTTAGGTTCATAGGATTATAGACTAATTAACAAAAATTTCATAGCGTTTTTCTTTCTCTTCTCTCTCTTCCACGTCTCTCTGGTTGTGTGAACTGTGAAATTGGCTGACCCAATAAGAAAACTAAAAGAGTGGGAGGGAATTGCTCATAGACTTAAGAAAAACCTTCCAATAACAATACAGCTAATATATAGTAAATATAAGCATGTTTAAATTGTTATATTAATACTTGTTTGATGATTCAATTTTATTTGTTTTACATCTTTACGTATTATTTTTTTATTAACTCACATGTGTTAAAAATAACATTTTGGAATTTAGTGGCATGAGATCTGGATAGCGTAATTCTAAAAATAAAGTCCCAGACTGGCTTTGTTTGATATTACCCACCGAAACGATACCGCTAAGTATTGAAACTTTACTTATGTATGGATTTTGATGATGTCCCATTTTCTTTATGATCCATTTTTTGAAGAACAGAAAGGTAAACATCTTTGGTTTGCTTAGGCAAAAAATGTGATAAGTGTATTATAAAAAATGAATTCTATGTTTTATGGTTGATGGCTTGTCCATCAAGCTGATTAGTGGCATAATTTTATGTTTTTTTTTGTTGTTGATGTTGTCATTGTTGGAAACCCTTTATCAACCCACAGTTAAACTTCATCTTTTTACCTTCTGAAGTGATTTCACTATTTTTAGTGTTTCTTGTCATCGCTGTCACCATAAAACTTCCCCATCTGTCTTTCTCTTCCTTTAAATCATGTGTAGTGGCAGCTGCCATACTGTATTCTTTAGCAAGATGCTTTATTGTCTCCCATAAACTCTATTTTCTGCACTGCTGATGATGACAGATGTGTCCCTTTATTTTTGATGTTACCCAATATTTAACTCTTTTTGAAATTTTTATTGTTCAGTTAAACTGAAATGTATAAGATAGAAAACCAATAATTAGTACTGGTGCATGTGTCTGGAGGAGTAGTGAAACACAGGTGACCACTCATGCCAGCTCAGGTCTGGTTTTGCTATCAAATGAGTTTTAGCACAAAATTTGCAAAAAAAAAAAAAAAAAGAAAAAGAAAAGAAAGAAAGAAAAAAGAAGGATTTTAGTGGTTTTCAGAATTGTGGATAAGGGATTGTAGATCTGTAGATAGAGATGGATACTTATTTCTTATTCTGAAAAGTGACCCAACTGAGTCATCTTCGTCCAGAAGAAATAAAAATATAGGGTTGGAAAAACCTTGGTCATCACTTCTACTCCAAGTTTTGGCCCCTTTAGCTTCATTTAATATACATTTCCCTCTACCCTAGGTCTACATCATAAGTAAATATATAATTCCAGTCCTCAGTTGGCTCAGGCCATAGTGTGGGAGGAGGTGAGAAAAAAGGAAATAAGAGGCATATGGATGTGAAAAGAGGAGAATAGATTTACATTTCTGACCACAGAGTAGTAATGAATGTTAGATTTACCTGACTGCTGTACACAACTCTAACACTGCACGAAATATGCAAAGCGACTGCTTCCAAGCATTTGACAACAGATGTGCAGGGGGTGGTTCTTGAGAGAGCTTTCAAAGTGAGCTTTCTCCTGGGGCCACTTTCCAGACTACGGTGACATTGGGACATAAACTCCCCTGAGCGGTGGCCTTGCTGGACTGAGGAGACTGACTAAAGGGAGGGTCTGGGGTTTGCAGGCAGGCATCAGAATGGAGCTGGAGAGTAGCTTGCGCCTCCTGTTGGTGGTAGGGGGGACTGCAGGATGAGCTGTTCACACCTTCTCTCTCCAGTTAGCTCTTGAGTCTATGTGCCTCCCATTATGCTTAGGATGTGTCCTCCATATAAACTCTCAGTACTCATTGTAAGTTCTTTGGGATGTTTCAGCAGGTTCCCGTGGCTGACCCCTAAACAGATCAGGATACTCATGTCTCAGGATTGCCCAATTAAATTTCCTATGATCTCTGTTTTCATCCCAAGTATATCTGTCTGCACTTCTGGGAGAAAAAAGGAGTTTCAATTTAAAATTACTGATAGCATAATGATTTGAGAAATGAAATTATTTCCTGATATCACAACTAATTTTTGAGCTAATTTTGAAGGCTGCTATTGAAATTTGCAATTTTGATAAAAGCGTTTAAAAGCTCAGTAAATTAAATTCAAAACTATCCAATACTAAAATAATAAAAAATAATTTTTTAAATCTTCATTATTACTTTTTTAGCACTGTAGTCTGTCTCAGCATCTCATTCATCCATGCACCATTTTATAGAAATTCATAAGACTATCTCCCAGACAGCAAATTATACCTCTCAGAAATCAATTACCTTTCAGGACACCACTAACACTATGCATCTTTTTATTAGGAAATAAAAATAACAGGATGTGGATAGTAATAAAACGGGAATTGTTTTACTGGCAAAGTCCATAAAAGTATCCAATAATTTTCGAATCAAAGAGAAGAACATATCTAAAATCTGCTACTCAACAGTATTAGCTGTATTATTTCCCCCAAGTTCACATTAATTTTGTCTCTCCACTTGTGATCCATTTCACACATTTAAAAAGCCATGCATCATTTGCTTACTCCCCAGTTAAGGAATGCTGGGAAACTCCTTCACATCATGCTCTTGTTGGCGTCTTAATGCTACACCCTCTTAATTGATTAACGAGGGAGGAGAGAAGGAAACAATGCTAGAGAAAATTTCATTAGGTATAAATTGCAAGACATTCGTTCGAATGAATGTAATATCTCAGCTCTATTTTGATGGGTCTTAGGGGAGTGTTTTCCATATTACTGTAAGATTCAAACCGAGCCCTGAACAATTTAATGGTGCCATTAGAGCACGGCCTTGTCTGTGGTTTTGGCTTCAGAATGTTCTTGGGGAAAACTCCACTGCCTGATAATAGGGAACAAAAGAATTCTTTCAAGTTTATATGTTACCAACTAATATTTCAGATGGGACTTACTTAAAGTAAAACCAACAAAAAGTCTCTTTTATAGCTAAAGCCATTCTAATTTACCTCTTCCATAAAACAGAACATCTAGATATCGCAAAGGGATATCTGAGAAGCAAAGCAAGATGCCCCAGGTGACTTCTGACATTTGATAGTATTTGCAATGACCCAAGATTTCCTCAATTATTTGTCACCACTGATTTTTCTTAAAGCTTTAAGACATATAAAAAGAACACTAGAGGGTAAAGAATAATATACAATTACTTTTTCCATCTAGAATTGACAAATGTCAATATTTATCACAAAATCTTTTAAATATTTTTTTCCTTAAGTAAAACATTATAGATTTAGCTAAACCACTCACAGTATGACCTTGGAGAATATTCTACGATGTTTACTCTTTCATTTGTTAAAAACAAATAAGCAAAACACATACACACATATACTATTTACTATGTGTGCATTGTATATATATTACATGTAACATAGAATAGTATACATATTTTGTATTTGTTTTTTTATATTCTGCCATTATGTTAGGCTTAAACCATATTTGTGTATATAGATTTAGTTCATTTAAAAAATTGCAACGAAGTATTTTATCATAAGAATACTGTAATTTGTTCTTGTGTTTATGTACAATTAGATTAGTCTCTCTCTCTTTTTGTTTTTTTGCTACTAAAAATATACTGCAACAAATGTCCTTGAATACATTCCCTTGTACACATATATAAGCTTTTGTTGTTGTTGTTGGGGTTGGGGGGGCATTTGTGGGGAAGAAATTATCTAAAATGAGATCGCAGGAATTCCAGGTTATGAGTGTTTTTAATGTCATTGGAATCTGCTTAATTACTCTCTGAAGTGGCTGTTCCTGTTTTGACTCCCACCTGCACTGTGTAGCAATTCTTCTTCCACCTTTCTTCTCTAGAACTTGATACTATCAGACCTATTTATATTTGACTTAAAGGAAGAAAAAAATGGTATGTCATATTTTTCAATCAGCAGTCCCTTGATTATTGTTGAGACTGAGCAACTTTTTGCATATTACTTTCCATCTACATTTTCTTTTCTTGTTTGAAATTTATTTTGTAACAAATCGAAGTGATTTTTTTCTCCAAAGGAAACAAACTGCCTGGTATCCCGTTGGAAACATGGAATGTAATTTACAGGTTGTATCGAGGCACATATTTTTCCTGTTGGAGATAGTCTCCTAAGGATAAGGACATTTTGACATAAAAAATTTGTCTGCATCATATTTTAATTGCTAATCATTGAGGTACATATTTATTTTATTTTGTAATTTATTTTATTTTTTCATTTTATTTTGTCATTTTATTTTGTCATTTTGGCAACGAACTGTACTTTTGGTTTCCCATTTATACTACTTTAAAGATTGCTACTTTAATAATCTTATTTAGAACATCGTTCCATTATTGGGCTTATGATGCCATCTCTTTATCACCAGTAAGTCCAAGTGTAATCCAATGATTTAGTATAATTTATAGATTCATTACATATAATGACCCTCTTTCCTGTCGTACCTGTGGCACTTATATGTGTCATATTATTACTCTGACCAAACATCAAAGTAAATAAATATTAGTGCCTTACATGATATTTTTAGGGAGAAGAAGTGAATGTGAGGAGTTTAGGATATAACTAAGTTTGTTTTATTCCATATAAATTACAGTTTTAAATTTCCAAGTTTACAGAGGACAAAAATTCTCTAAGAAATTAATTTTATTAAAATTACTTCGACAGAGGCTGAACACATAGAACTCTAAAAAATCCCCATATTTTTATGTAGACATTGAATATTTATAAAGAAGATGGGTGATAACTAAATCATCAAGAACTTGGTTCCCGAGAGTTTTTTGGTCTATATCTCCTTCTAAAGAATGTATTCACGTAATACACGAATATGTTCTTCTTATAAATAACATTGAATAAAAATAAATAGAGAGAATCTTTCTCCCCACAGTTTATGACTGTCAGGAGTTTGATATATATCTTTCTAGACCACCTTCTAGGCATTATATCTGTGTACATACAAAATAATTCCAAACTTGTTCCCATATAGGCACGTATTTATCTACCAAGGAAGTCTTTAGATGATTAGGAGCTTGTCACTGGGTCCTGTGCATGATCCTTTCTCATTTTCTTTCTCTGCTTTGATTTGGAAGAGAAAAAGCAGCAGAGAGTAACCGGAAGGAGGCAATGGGGATGCTGACGGTGTACTGGATTGATGCTAACCATGACCAGCTGTATTATATTACATTACAAACCGCTCACCCTCCATGAATTTCCCTTCATCTGAAAACTGAGGCTTAGAAGCTAGGACTTTTTTACTAAGGAAAATTTCGACTCTTGGACGCCAGGACGACCTCATGGAAAAGAGCTGCTAGAATGATATATGAAGAGAAATAAACTTCCAAGTCGTGCCATTGTGTTTTCAGGCCTCTTTATTAGAAGCTTAACCTTTATCTTAAATAATACATCTGTCTCAAACCACAGAACAGAAACTGAAGCTAGGAAGTATGTTTACTCACTGTAACGTGGAAATATAAGTGCCAGGCAAACCTAAATTCTCATGTCACAGATCAGCATGTAACCAGCATTTACGTTGTGGACACGAGCTCATGGTTCTCTTGATTATAAACATGACAGAACATATAAATAAGGAATGGAAAGATATTGAAAAGATTTCAGAAATGGAGGCCCAGATAAGTTAGGTAATCCCTCCAGAGTTACATTATTAGACAAAGATCTGGGGCCAGAACTGAGCAGTGCTATTTCTACTCCTCCTGTATTTTCAAAGAAAATCCTTTCTATTAATTTCCACCATAATAATTATAGGATGTTTTCTATGATCTCAGTAAAAGGTTTCTTTATTTATGATGCAAACTGCTTCATTTGCCAAATGTATTATATTTTGAAAAATTCACCAAGACCTGACATCAGGATTTTTGCTCCTTGCTAGTAAGAATATATTTAGTTACACCAGTTTAATTCATAGAACGCTAGAGAAGGCAGAGTCTAAGACCCCCAAATGGCATAATTGAAAATGAATTTCTAATGAGAATCATTTGTTTGGGAGAGAAGTGACAATGTTATCTCGTACCATGTGTCATTGCTAAATACAGATAGTGATATATTCGCGGTTCAGTGTTTTGAGCGATGGCAGTGTCACTGGAAAAATGGTAGACTTGTCTTTCTATCATAGCTGGAATGGCTCACGATTAGTGAAAATTATGTTGCCATTCATAAGTTATCAGTGAAATAATACTCTTATAGTTAGCATGCGTTCAAAACTGAAATGGAAATAGTCATGTGAATGGTTAAAATTCTTCTCGCTATTTTTTCTCTTAATCTAATGTAGTTATTTGGACCTTATGACTACTAAAAATGCATTCTTAAGTATGATAAAAACTTCCTAAGTACAAAATGTTTTTATCTAACTGAGAGAAAAGCCTAAGTTTTATACTGAGAATAAAAATTTTAAGTCTTTTTTTTTCTACGTTACTCTATGTCCTGTTATCAGATCATTTACTAGTGCGCTAAAATAGCTAATAAAACCATCCAATATTAATGGATGGGTCAGTGATATTAATCTTGCCATCATAAAACATTCAACCCAATTTTCTGCTGTTAGGTATGAGCTAGATGATGAAACAGTTCAAGGTCCAAATTTTGACATTCACCTTTAATTTTGAAATGGATGTTGTTGCAGAATATAGAGAACATATAAGAATAACAGA
Source organism: Macroglossus sobrinus (assembly GCA_004027375.1). Classification (NCBI taxonomy): domain Eukaryota; kingdom Metazoa; phylum Chordata; class Mammalia; order Chiroptera; family Pteropodidae; genus Macroglossus; species Macroglossus sobrinus. Next base: position 79,425 of record PVKZ01003965.1, read on the forward strand.
TTTTTGGGGGAAATCACTGCTTTTCTGGAAGGATTTTACACTGTATCATGAGGTCACCTATAAACTAGTCCAGGTCTATACATTTTGGGTATTAATGTGGGGAGGGGGAAACACAATTAGATTTAAGTCTTTAAAACTGAAATTATGTTTGAAACTTGAGATCTGATTTCTCTTGAACTGTCTGAGGAACTGAGCTTGCTAGCACATCTCCTCATCCAAGTGAGTCACATACTCTGATTTATTGTGTCTGGGTGGGGCTTGGGAATTGGTAGTTTTTAAAAATTCCCAGATGATTCTCGTCAATATTGAGAACCATTAAAATAGATGAAGGCCAATTTCAGTGGCCTAGGTCTCCAAATCAGCCATTTTTTTTTTGGTCAATATTTTCTGTATGTTTAACATTATTGTTACATTATTATATTCTAATTACTCAGCTCTTATTAAAAACTCAACTCTTTGTTTACATTATTGTGTTTAATTCTCGCAAAAATATCACTTTATAAATGTAGACACTGAGCCTAAGGGAGATTAAATAACTTGGTCAGAGTAACTCAGTAAGTGGTCCTAGTAATAGCCAAACACAGGTCTTTTGATTCCAACCTCTCTCTTACTGACCACTGCTTTTACTTCCTGTGCCTTGAAGGTCAAATTCATAAAATTCGCTTTAAGTCCACGATCCATGAGTTTAGCTCCTATGTTTTCTTCTATGCAATTCATTATTTCAGGTCTATGTTCAGGTCCCTAATCCATTTTGAGTTAATTTTGGTGTACTATTTAATTGTTTGATCATGCCTCATATTTTCCTTATTCCATTAATATTTTTCAGATTGCTTCCAGTAGAATGCCAACTCCCCTGGCTGACCTTCGGTCCCTACCCATTAAAATCTTACTGATCCCTTAAGGCCCAGATAAAAAACCACTTCCTGCACAAAGTCTGTGCTCTCCCTAGCCAGCAGGGATTCCTCTGAAATCTAAACTTTTAATTGATTTTTCCAGTACCTTTACATATATTTGGCTGGGCTTCTCTGCCCCACCTCACCTCCCAGCGGCTGTGGTGCCTGGGGTTTGCCTGAGGTTTGTTAAGAGGATACAAGAATCTGTTGTTCTCCCTGCTTGTGACCTCAGGAATGGTGATTTCCTGTTGTTATATATATGTCAAATCAGTATTTTCCCATCACGGATGGATTTCCATTGAAAGAATTTCCTGGAGTTAATGCTAATTAAATTACTTAATCACTTTTCTGTGTAGCAGGGTAAGACATTTCAAAAACTTTCCATTCTATTCTTATTTTAATGAAACCATTTACGTTGAGTACAATTTTATGCATCAATTTTACAATAAAGATTATATTCATCCATTAGTCCAATAATGGAGATTAAAATTTCCACTATTATTAGTATTCTTCGTGTCTATCGTTTCCCATGTACAGAAAGCACTCACTTTATTAAGCCAAATTTTGCAGGTCTAATTTTTAAAGAAAATTTTGATACTACTAACATTTTGTTTAGTAAATAATAAGTGCATAACTTTAGTCATCACTTTTATTTTTGTGTGATTTTTAGTGTAAAAAAGATTCATTATGAATTGGGTACAAGATTAGTAGCTATTATTAAATTGTCACAAGGAACAAAGAGAATTAGTAGGTCAAAGTGTAGGTGCGATGGGGACTAATTTGGGGAGTCAAAATATTCTGCTTTGCATAAGGCCTGAAACCATAAAATCCCTAAAAGGAAATATAAGAGATTAGCTCCTTGACATCGATCTTAGCAATTATTGTGGGGGATTTGACACCAAACTGAAAGGCAACGAAGAAAAAAATCAATTGGTGGGACTACATCATACTAAAAAGCTTTTGTATAACAAAGGAAATCAACAAAATGAAAAGGCAGCCTACAGAATGGGAGAAAATATTTGCAAATCATCTATCTCATAAAGAGTTAACATCCGAAATATATTTTTGAAACTCTTACAACTCAATAGCAAAACAACAACCACCCTGCCCCAAACCTAAACAATCTGATTAAAAAATTGGCAGAGTATCTAAATAGACATTTTCCCAGGAAGATATACAAATGGCCAACAGGCACATAAAAATATCACTAACCATCAGGGAACTGCAAATCATGTCCACAATGAGATATCACCTCACACCTATTATCAGAAAGACAAGAGATGAGAAGTGTTGGTGAGGATGTGGAAAAAAGAGATTGTATACTGTTGACAGAAATGTAAATTGGTGTAGCCACTATGGAAAACAGTATGCAGGTTCCTCAAAAAATGAAGAACAGAACTACCTTACGATCCAGATATTCTAATTCAGGGTATTTATCCAAAGGAAACCATATCGCTAATTGAAAAGATATCTGCATCTCCATGCTCATTGCAGTATTATTTATAGTAGCCAAGACATGAAATGACCTAGGTGTCCATGGACAAATGAATGGAGAAAGAAAATGTATCTATATATTTACATTAAATGGAATATTATCCATTCATGAAACCCTGTCATTTGCAACAACATGGATGGATTTTGAGGGCATTGTGTCTCTAAATGAAATGAATTAGAGAAAGACAAATACTGTGTGGTTTCTCTTACATACGGAATCCAAAAATCCCTGGAGTCATAGATACAGAGAAGGGATTGGTGGTTTCCGGAGGCAGTGGGTGCAGGGTGGATGAAATGGGCAAAGGTAGGCTAAAGGTCAAACTTTCAGTTATAAGATAAATAAATCATGGGGATACAATTTACAGGATGTTAGCTATAGTTAATAATACTGTATTGTATATTTGAAAGTTGCTAATAGATCTTAGAAGTTCTCATCAGTAGAAAAAGATTTTTGTAACTATGTGTGGTGATCATTTCTTAATATATACACATATTCAGTTATCATGTAAACAACTAATACTAATTACATGCCATGTCAATTATATCTCAATTTTAAAAATATTCTGCTTTAGTGAATAAATGAACAAGTAATACAGTAATCACCGGCTGCTGAAGAAAGAATTCTCCATCCTGGAGTGATGCTTCCTTCAGTTACTGAACACATCATATTTTCTGCAGTGGACCAGTAGCCTCAGGCTTGAGTGTTTCTCTCTCAGCCTGGGCCCTGATGAGACCATACTACATGCACTGGTCCCCTTGCTTTCTCTTAAAATTCTCCCGCTTGCCTTGTCACTTCTAACTCTTATTTTATATTGAGTTTTTAATTAATTAATTCATTTCATTTCATTTCATTGTATCTTTATTTTTATTTTACTTATTTTGATTTTTTAATTCTATTCTTTTCTCTTACCTTTTCCCTCTACCCCAAATAGGCATATTCACTCTATTTCTTATTACATGTTTTTGGAAATATGTGTATCTTTTTAACACTCATATACTTAATTTTGCTTTTAAATTATAATAATGCATTTAGCTGAAAGTTACTTCCTGTTTTTCACGGATAAAAGATACCAATACCATGTAGTGGGTTCAGAATATGATATCTAGAGGTAGGTGACCTGGTTCTAAATATTTTCTTTACCGCTAGTTAGTCATTGGCTCTTGGACATGTCATTTAATCTCTCTGTGCTTTCATTTCTCCATATATGCAGCTTTGAGAAAGATATTTTGAAACAGAAACTGCAATACTACAGGTATAAACTTTTTAAAAAGTATAAATTCCTTCCGGTGTGCAGTCACTGGAACTGATGGCCACCTCCCCTGGTCTGCTCCCGCGAGCATGGCCTCGTGGCCTGTACTCTTAGGACATTCAAGAAATCTTCCATTCTTTTTAGTTTCACCAAGATTCAATCCTGGATCTAGGTTCAGTTTTCCCACTACACACTCAAGGAAACAGTGGTCCCCTGGGTATTTCTGGTTTCGCTGGAGTGTCACAGTTTGCTGCACCTAGCATTTACGACTCTGAATGGTTTTCTGGTTTATGTCAGAATCTCAGGTGAAAGTTTAGTTGTTGGATTGGAACTCTTACCTTAGGAGAGAAGCTAACCATGAAAGTTTTAGGAGACACTTGGCTTCTTGAGTACGGCTCTGGGCTGGGTATAGTGATTGGTATCTGGCATAGACAGTTTGGTTAGATGATAAAATCACCTCTCTGGGTCTAAGGTCCTTCTAGTAAGGAAGAATGACCTGGAGCAGAGATGCCAAGGGGACATTTTGTCATTTTCCCAGATAATCTACCACATTAAACTACAGGAACAATGATAATCTTTGGAAAGACAGAATTCTGCTGTCATTTCAGATTTTTTTTTTCTTTTGCTTACTTCTTTGCGAATCCTCTGATCCCAGCTCAGCATGTCCTGCCCGACTCAGCTTCTTACTCTTGTTTGTGACCATGCTCTAGCCTGTTGCCTCTTCTCACTTGCTTTGGCTTTTAGGGCGTGACCCCACTGCCCCCTGACTCTTCTCTGTCCTACTCTTGCTCCTGTTACAGGCCCACCCTAACTCCGGTGGTGACTCTGATGCTGAGCTTACCCCTTCAGGAGCCCAAGCAGAATCTTCTAGCCAGGTCATCTCTCTATACCTTGTTTTGGATTTAAGTGTGCTCTGCCTACGTCCCTCCTAAGTCAGATTTTTTTTTTTCATTTGACTTGCTTTTCCATGTAATTTGTGTTTGATTTCCCTGATAAAGAATAGTAATATCTCTTGCTTACACATTACCAAGGGAGTTTTCCCTATAGTTCCAGATATATGTGTATCTCCATCAAATTTTATATACACAATAAATCGAGAGCCTGACCATAAAGAAGATGTGATGCAATGCGGGGGAGAGTTAAAGATTTGGGTCTGAGTGAATCGCAGGCCACAGGTCCTGTTGGCATAAACTAAATTATTTCTCTCCACTGAGCCTACATTCCTCCACACCTCTATAAATCTCTCAAAACTTCCTCAAGTAAATCTTTAAGTTTATTCATCTTATTCTGTACACAAAAAGATAATTTACACTTCTTCGGTAACTCTAAGCTACCCATCTGCACTGTTCCAAGCAATTAAAACCTTCTTGAGGAACTTGACAAAGAAAAATAAGTTGAATTTATCGTCATTTCTTTTCAGATGTAGATTGGGGGGTATGGAGTGAGTTCAAGGGGAGAAAAATTTGTGAGTAAATAGGGTCGATCCTTTTGTGAAAGGGATATTTAGTGCTATCACTCATCAAGCTTTATGAGGCTTCTGATCAATTTCTAATTAAGGAATGCATGAATCCTCATATGACAAGGGGAAAAGGTGATTCCTAAGTCAGGTACAGAATGTCTTGTCCCCGGAGTTCCCCATCTGTCAAAAACAGATCAAAATATTCACTGGTAATTTTAATCTATCTTTTTTTTTTACAGGATTTATTCTTTTTTTAGGTATAAGGAATCTCAAAAATTGTTCCTGAGTTTTAGTCTTTCGCTTCAGACCATTTTGGGCAAAGAAATATAGTTCAGATCATTTGGTGAAAGATGACTAATGTTAATTTCATTTCAGACTCTATAAATACAGTTTTATATTATTCATTTGAGATAAATTTATTACATTTAGATTTTTGTTCTTGTATAGCATAAGGATTAATCCAATATTTCTCAGATAAACTAGTAAAAAATATGTCACTTTGATACAGTATAACTCTATAGGAAAATAAACTATTTATTTGTAAATTAATCAAATACAGTTGAAAGGTAGGTAAGAAAGAAGAAAGGGGATTATTATGAAATTATGACACCAAGTTTGTGTCAATGACCAATGAATGAAAATGCCAGTTTATTAGATAAGTGCTTCCATTTTATGAAATTAAATCTGTTTCTCAAAACGAAGTTTCATAAATAAACTCTGGGTTTGTTTTATGTTTTTGCTATATTATAAAAATTATATTTATGGTTGACCCACTCATAGAACTACAAAGCTGGAGACAATCTTAAAAATAATTCAGCTAACTTCTCATTTTGTGTCCGAGGAAACTGAGGAAAACAATAGACGTCATTTCAGTGTCCTCGGTTACTCTGCAACCTTCTTTAATTGTCTTTGCCCAATTCAAATTATACCGTGTTTACCCAGATAACTTTGTTTACACCCCTTCCTACTTTCAAAAATGTTTATATCATACAATTAAAGTGTAGACAAGGAATAAATACCTGCCAGGAAACCACTACACTTTTCCACGAAGATTTTGTGACTCTGATAATCCAAGAGAGAACAATCTATTCTCAATATTAGTAAGGCGCCTCTCTCCTTAGGTAAGATTGTAAAAAATGGCAGGTGGTCAGCTGATTCCCATTTCTGTCTATCTGACTGTCTGTCTTTTTTTTCTCTTGCAAAATGAAAACTCCTTTGCAACACATTTGAATTTACGTTTTCCATTAATCGTTCAAGAAAAGCAGCAAAAGAAAGTGTCAGGACATAGGCCAACAATATGGTGCCAAGCGAGGTGCATCACCGAAGGGTGCATTTCTTTTCATGAAGTTGTTCAAGGAGAGATGTGGCAAGTGGGGACCAGAGTTCAAACGGGGCTGAGTATCGTAGGTGGTAATGCCATGCAGTGGAATGAAGACCTGGTCTACGAGTCCAACTTAACATCTGAATCTAAATTGGTCACTTTTTTTGTGACACGGGCTTAGCCAGTTACACTTCCTAGGGCAGCTTTTCTCGATCGGATAAATGAGAAATTGAACAAGAGTAGTAGTTAGTTGGCTAACTCAAAAGCACTCAAGGGACATGGACTTAAAGAGCAGATATGAAATGGCTAGCCATAAGATAACAGGGAGTTATGTGGATGGAGGAAGATGCATGCAGATTCTACCCATATGCAGATTAAAACTTACTGAAAATACTCTACTTCATACTGGTGAGGATGTGGGGCAACTGGAACTTATATATTGCTGGTGAGCATATAAAGTAAATGGATTATTTTGGAAAACTGTGTGGCAGTTATAAGCATATATATAAACTATAATTTGTGATTTAGCAATTTTATTCCTGGGTAGACACACATGAGTTTTTATGTCCACCATAAGACATATACGAAACTATTCATAGTAGGTGTATGTACACACACAAAAGACGACACACTATATGATTTGATTCCATCTAGGCAAAGTTTAAAAGAAAGCAAATGTGATCTGTGGGGATAGAGATCAAAATAGTGGTTATTTTGGTTATTTAAGAGGACTACGAGGAAACTGAAAATGCTCAGTATCTTGACTGGGATGTAGTTGACAGAGATACATACATATATAAAATTCACATAATATTTGGGCACTTTACCTTAAGTCATACCTTGAATAAAAAAAAATAGAAATGAACAATAACAAAGAAAAAGAGAGATAAAGAAAAAAAAGAAGGAGGGAAAGAAGAAAGAAAGGGAAAGAAAAGAAAAAAGAAAATAAAAAAAGAAAAAGAGAAAGAAAGAAAGAAAGAAAGAAAGAAAGAAAGAAAGAAAGAAAGAAAGAAAGAGAAAGAAAAAGAAAGAAAGAAAAGGACAGGAAAGAAAAAGGAAGGAAGGAAGGAAGGAAGGAAGAAAGAAAGGAAGGAAGGAAAAAAGGAAGGCAGGAAGGAAGGAAGGAAAGAAGAAAGAAAAACATTTTGTTAAGAGAAAACAAACCATTTGAAGAGAGAATTCCATCTAGAGACTGTTGCCTTGCTAACCCTGAGGTTCACAATCTCTACAATCCTCTTTGCCAATAATTGTCAATGATCGTTAGAATAAGAGAAAAAAAAATAAAGTGAAAATCTGGGAATGGCAAAGTAAAGTTAGCACCAACTTTTATAACCCAGTATTATGGTCATCAATGGACCCATTAACAAGAAAATGATACTAACTATAAAAATTCTAAATCGCTGTGTCAAGTCCCCACTTTCCTTACCCGAGAGCTACGGCTACCTTGTGCATAATAACACCGACTGTAAATCAGACACCTCGTTTTCCGTCCTCCATCTACAGAGACCAGTGCTTAAAGGGGATGTGCTTGAAATGGATTTTACAATTCAAATTCGATTGCACCAGATTTTAGCACTCTGAGCAAAAATAAAAGACTTCCCCCTGCTATTATGATCAGAAAAATACCCTTTGTTTACAGATTAGCTCCCTGTAGCCTTTGTGACTGCGGTGACTGAAATAAAATTCTAATTCAAAAATCTAAGAAATTGAGGAGCAGGTGAATTCAGCAGCTCATTAGAACATTTGGTGGGAGGGAGGGTGTTGTCACTGTCGCAGGTAGGAGAACCACCACCTTCTTCCCACAGATTCAAACTGTGACTGAAACCCACAAAGTCACGGTTTACGAGAAATTACAGGAGTGAGTCATACTGTAGCATGATTCTTCTTTCTTTTGTATAAATGTGGGGTCTTTAAATTCATCTAAATACTCTTTGTAGAAATAAAGGAACTCACATTTATTGAGCTTGTAACATGTATCCAGGATTTTAACAACCACTCCTCATCTAATTTAAAACACCCTTCCCATTTTATAAATGACTAAAGTGAGCCTTGGGTAGGTCTGCCTCTCAAGCCTGATCTTCCACTTCATCCTCCCACAGGCTCCTCTGAAGGAAGGCTCACCGTTTTTAGTATCACCCACAACTTTAGGTAAAGTACTGACATAAATACGAAGTCACAAATTTAGTTTTTCAATAGATATATCTTTCTTCAATTTCCTATGAATCAAAGCTCATTCTTCTCTTTGGTAGAAGTTTGACCTCAGTCAATTCAAGATGTCCCCCAGTTTGGGGTTCATTCTCCATTCCTGGGGTTGCCCCGTAAGTCTTGAGAGGTTGATGAGTGTCATGACTGGTGCTTTGCTGTTCAGGTTGGCTCTTGTCCCATCTCACTGGCAGTGAGTGCTCAGTTAGAATTACGGAAAACACTGCTGGGTTGAGGGAAGTAGTGTAGACTTTGTGCAATGTTAGATATGTTATCCCTTCACACCAAGTATATCGTCAATACTTGTGGATACTTATTTAATTGAGTTAAATCATATACCATAAAAAAAGGTCCTATATTTGTCAGCCTAGAGATTTATACAATCCTAAATGAGCATCAAAATCACCTGGCAAGCTTAAAACATTTACAAAATTTTTTTTTCAGGCCTCATACCTGGAGTTTTAAGCATAATAATAAGTTTAAGGAGGGATTGAGAAGCTCTTAAAAAATACCACTCCTCAGGTGACTGGAGGAGTTCAGCGTCTGTTGCTTTAGCTGGCTTGGTTACTCAAATTTATTCAAGCAGTGTCCTAAGAGAACAAGGCATTCATTCTGGTGGTAGAAAAAGTGGGAATCGGACACTTGGTAGAACACGCATGAAATATATAAAATAAATAAAGTTTCCTTTTATTTGTCTCAGTACAAAGAAATAGATGCAGGGCACCTTTATAACTTCATTTATTCAGAGACTCATTGCCTTCTTGGTTTTTAAACCTCTCATCACATTGTATCAAAATTTGATACAATTTATTTTAGCAATTAAAGTAATTTACATAAATGTGTCGATTCCCCCATCATTTGAACTTTAGCATTTTTTAACCTTACGTTGAAGTGAAAGTTCTGTGTCCTAGTAAAAGAAAGATTGTCACGATTTGGAGAGAGACCCTGAGAGCTGTTTTTTAGGGCTGGAATACCATCTTCCTGTTTCGAAAATCATAGTGTACCTGAGACTCATTTGAAACTAAATCTGCTTTAGTAATTTTAATTTATATGTGGTGGTGGCAGTGGAGGGAGAGGATGCAGGGAATGAAATAGCAAAAAGCCTAGAATAATCTTGCTTCTTTCCCTTCATGGCAGATAAATATAATTTCTATCATTTATTCATTTATCTAAATACTTATTACTAGGTATTGTTGCTAGGAGCTAGAAATAAGACGATCAGTAAGCTGCAATCTTGATTTGGGAGAACTCAGAGGCCAGTGAATGAGACTGATATGTAAACACCAATTTCAATAAAGCATAAGAGGTGTGATCAAGATCTGAAGAGAGTTCTAATCCTCATATAGGACAAGTAGCCATGTTGAGGGAAACGAAGGAATGTTTTCTAGAGACAGTGCATCTGAATGGGGTCTTGAAGAGTGAATAGAAGTTTCTGGGGAGGGAGGGATGGAAAGAGGAAAGGGAACTTCATGAAGAAGAAACAATGTGGGCGAAGCCAAGGGTTTTGAGAGTAAAGGGTGTGTTTTTAGGAAAAATATAATCAATTCAATGTGGCTGGACCATGGAAAGAATTGCAGGCTATTAGGCCAAATTTAGAAAGGGCCCAATAGTCCACATCGATGAGAATAGCTTCGTTCTGTGGGCCGTTCAGGGAGACATCAGAAGTGTTCAGCAGAGGAGCGACATGCGTAGGTTCATCTTTCAGAAGAGAATCATACTCAAAGGGTGTAAGAAATAAAATAGAGAAAAAAGGTGGTGGAGGCAGAAGGCCACCTTATTGCAGGAGCCTTCACATAAACTGCGACAGAGGAAATGGGAGGAAAGAGGAGATCCAGCAAGAAAGGAAAGAATGAGAATTGACAGGGTTTGGTCTGAAAACATCACTTTCCTTGGTTTCAGTTCTCTTGGATACAGGCCCTAAGGCAATGGTGTGAGGGGAGGAAGCACAGATAATGCTGGGAGAGAAGCAGGGAAGTGATACGGGGAGGGGAGGAAAGCCAGCGAGCACTGCAGCCGAATCTCCAGGGGTAACTTTGGAGGCCGAGTGAGATGCGTTCCTCGGAATTACCGTGCTGTGAAGTGAGGGGCTGGGGCATTTCATATTTCCCTTCGTCTTCACATGGCATAATGAAGAGGCGAAAGTCACACTGCACTGGTTTGAAGAGTGAAGAGGATGCGTGATAAAACGGGCCTGGAATCTTAAATCTATTGCTGAGGACGAGAGTGACAGCAGCAGCTTGAGAGAGAGAGAGTTTTTTGGGGATTGTTGGCCAAAGGAGAATCAGTAGTAGAGAGGGAGATAGTAAAGATGAGAGAGAGGGTTGGGATAATTGATAAAAAAAAGATATCCAGAAGTGTTGAGAGTACATGGGATCGAAGGTGCAGTTCACAGTAGATTCAAAATAAGATGGACACCCTTTCCTTTGGGGTGAAACAGAGAGAAGTAAAGATGGGACGGCCACAAACACATGTTGGGGTGGAGGGAAAGTTAGTTGAGGGGTGTGAGGCTGACAGTTTAATTTTTTGTACAGTGAAGAAAAGAATACTGATGAGTTTAAGACACTTGTCTCCTTTACGGACATTCAGATCCAGGAGGGCTGAAGACTTATCTGTTCATCACTACAGCTCTAGCATCCAGCCGTGTGGTTGGAAAATTGAAGACTCAAAACATAGTTATTGAGTTGAATGAATGAAAGAAAAGTGGAACATGTAACACAGTAGGAAAAGAATCAGAAATACCTGGGTTCGAAACCCAACTCACTGGATCACATTGAATAAATTACTTAAGTGTTAATTCTTATCACTCTTATAACATTAAATGAATGAATAAATGTATAATCGTTAATGCACAGAAAAGTCAAAAGTAATTATATGTTATTTTTATTCTTCTGATTATCAGAACTCTCAAATAGTAAGTATACCTGGATTTTAGAATATAAACCTTTCTCTTCATTTTGTCCCATTGCAAAGGAAGGTATATATTAGACTTGGCTTTTCAGGAGATGACCCTTAAATGTGATAATTTTCTCCAATGGAGCAAGAGTGAATTTTTGGACACAAAGAATTTTCCATCCTAAGTTAAAACCTGCTGCCTGCACATATTTTCTCATCCTAATAGAATTAGGTATAGCATCCAAAGTGTAACGGGAGGTTATTTAATGTTGTTGGATTTTAAAACTTCCCTAAATGTTACCCAGTGTCAGGGAAGATAGCTCATATCACAGAAAACAGAATTCATATGTAGCAGGTTTCTGAGAAGTGAGAGAAGGAACAGAAATAGAGTTGGGCTTAACTAAAATAAATGAAAAGCAGTTTGCTAGGGAAAGACCAAAACTGAAGGAAGCAAGGAGAGAAAGACATTGTAGGTTTGGAGTCAATATATTTGATGTGAGTCTACAATGGGATGCTATTGCAAAATAGGGCAAATGTCATATAATAAGTTATTAATTTACACATATGACTTGGGAAATAACTTTTTTTTTGTATCATATTGCTGAGTCCATATGTAAAATGCAATATTCAGTTATTTTATGCCCCTTAGCTTGGGTTTCTTGAAGGGAGTCTAAGATAAAAAAAAAAAAAAAGCAAAGAAACCAAAATATAACAACAACAGAAATAACCCCCTAACTGGGGAATTATTAGCTTGTCGCATAACACTGAATCATTTGTTCCTCAAACGTGACACAGCTCATCGTCCTTCTGTATCTTTGCTGTTTTTCTTCTCTCTGCCTGGACCTACCTTTCTTTATTCTCAGAAATTTAATTCATTCATTTCGGCCCATTGCAAATGCCAGCTTTTCACATTGGTGAAAGCTTTCTCGATTTCTGCTGCTGTCTCCAATGCGCCATGCTGCCTTCTGTCTGATTTCCCACCCCTGAGAAGCAGCGTGGGCTGGGGGGAAAGTGATAAAATGGGAGATAATGCAGAGGGGGTCGTGGGTTTGACCTGGGCAAGGCCGGGTCTAGGAACTGAGATTTCAGAATCGCCTACATTTAAGAAATTCCTGAGTATAGATATGATCACAAAGTAGAAAGCATATGCTATGAGATACTCTAGAGGACACAAGGATGGATGAGGAAATGAATGACTTCACCAGACCTTGAAAGTATATCACTAGATTTCAGTGCTGGTTTCCAATTTACTGTCTCTGAGCTCAAATGCTTGATTGTGGGGCCGTAATGTAAGACTATGTAAGCAACACTCAGTAACTTAGTGGCTCTTTCTTGGAACGTCAATTTAATTCTTCATCAAGGACCCTGGAAGATGGGGCATATTCCTGCCAGAGGACACAAGAATAGGAGGAAAATTTCTCCTTTGTGTGACATGGATGGCTGCTAGCATCAAGTGGCCCATGTAACAGGGAAGGATTCTGCAAGAGACCCAGGCTGCCCTGGCCCTTGAGTCATAGGACCCAACAGACCCTATGACATTGTGGGTATTAGAGGTAGGAAAGATTCAATGTGGATTTTATGGTAAACCTCAGTAACGAAATCACAACGCAGGCCCCTGGAGTTTGAAGCAAGGCCATGGCAACCTCAGCAAAGCACTATGTCACTTCAGTGACAGTTCCTGGCGTGCGCCTGGGTGCTGGTAGAGACGGAACCCTTGGTAATGAGGCACCAAGGTGCTCTGCCTCTGGACCCACCCATCGTGAGCTGGGTCAACAGAGTCAAAACGTCAGACAGGCCCAGAACCAGATGATCACAAGATTACTATAATTTATTGACCAAATATGTTATTTTAAAAATAGATATTTGCTATTTTTACTAAAGGGTCAGCACACACGTCAGTGTATCCATGAAAAGACAATGAAACAATGACCTCAGTGGAATGCTGTGATTACACCTCTGGATTTTGGACTATGGTCTTTGGACTATGGATTACACCGTTTTTTTTTTTTTTTCTTACTCTAATATACATCTGTGAGAAATGTTTAGCTAACTGGAAAAGACTGCTAATTTTTCTATTAACTTGATTCGGTTTTCCTTTATATTTAATTTCTGAGGAGTAGAGCACTTTTAAACATTATAATTAAAAATAAAATAGGGTAAATAATTCAAATGTCTATGTATTATTAAAACTAACCAGAATATCCATTTGTTGTGGTTAAATACATAATTTGTTTTAAAATATGAATATGAAAAATGTAGTAATCAGAAAGCCAGCATGGGAAATTACTGAAAAAATAACTTTTAATAGGCTTTCCCACCTGACTACTATTTTTGAAAACCTAGCAGGATATAAAAAGAAATTAGAATTTAATAAAGAATGGGAAAGAGTGTGTAGAGATTTATATAAGAAAATCAAGGGAGGATTTTGAAATATAAATGAATAGCATCAACAGTGTTTTGCAGAATAATATTAATAAAGTCTACTAAGTGAGGTCTGAAAAATCTTGTGCATTTTAAGTGCTGTTAATTTTTCTAGGTAATGATGCTCCATTATAAGAAGAGCCAATATTTGCATGACACAGTATTAAACAATAGATTGAATTGGCCTTGCTCATTTCACTGGCAAGGTAATATCCCCTGAATTGAGAAGCATATATTAATATTCATTTTGAGTTTTGAAGTACCAAAATAGGCTACAAATCTAGACTAAATGTGGTAATGCAAATTTGGAAGCACAAAAATAATTTACAGGGTCAGGCAACAAATAGCAAAAACCATAAGAGCCAGCAATTTTTAACTTTGACTGCTCCATGGGAATAAGAAATCTGTGATAGAAAAAAATAATAAATACTATGTAACAAAAGGAGAAAGAGATAAAGCTCTGACGAATAGATGATATATTCAAAATACCTTGTAAATAAAAATAAAAACTGTGAAGCATAATAATAATAATAAAATAAACATATCTGAAACCACCACCCAATCTTAGCAAAAGACTTACTAATGTTGTAGAAGCTTCAAATACTTCTCCTAATAAATGCCTTCTTGTCCTCTACCTCAGGGGACAGATAATTTTATCACATGCAAATGTATCCCTAAGCAATGTATGACTTGGTTTTCTAGTTTCTGAATTTTTAAAAATGATTTTGTAATATATGTGACTTTTAAAAAAACGTGCTCCTCTCCCTTCACATTTTAAAGATTCATTCGTGTTGATATATGAACATATAGTCCATTAATTTTCACTGTTGGATAAGGATTCTTTCTACCTTATGCATATGCTGCAATTTATTTATCCATTTCTCTCTGTTGATGGGCATTGTTTTGCTCTGTTTTTGTAATTTTTAAAGACCAGGAACAATGTTCCCATGAAAATTCTTGCACATATATGTGTGTTTGTCTAGTGCAGTCTCTGCAGAGCAAGGACCAAAGGGTTTGGGTGATCGGTCCCATCTGCAATCGTCTTTCTCACTGTTACATCAATAAATTGATGTGTTTGTTTTAGAGGTTAGTTTTGTGAGCTTGGCTCATGTGACTGCCCCCATCTTTGTGCTCACAAACACCAATACCATCAGCCTGCAAGTCCTCGGACTGTGGCGACTTAAAGGTTTGCTACCCTGTAAAGCCATTTGGGGGCTGGGCAGGGGCTTTTCTTAGCATATTCAACCCCTTCCCCTCTCAATTATTCTGATGGTTGGTTGACACAATCCCTCATCTGCTTGAAATTCTAGACCTACAATATGAAATAGAATTCTGAGGGAAAATGAGTTAGCCCTGCTCGATTGATATGAAGAAAGGGAACAATATATGTAAATGTTTTGAAAATAAGTATTCAACAGATAAAAATTCAAATTCTTTTTGAATCTCTGCTCTGCCTAAGGCATTACTACATGAAAAGATATATATTGCATCGGAGAAGGAAATCAATATCGGCCTGTGAAAAACCCAAGTGAAAACATCTTGAGTGAAGTCTGACGTTCAATGGCAAGTTCACAGTTACAGACTTTTAATTGCCCAGAGAAAGGACATACTGATTCTCGACCTTTTTTAGATCATAGACCAGTAGAAGAGTTTTGTAACTATGAACAAGAAAAGAAGGATCAAAGTGAGAAATTTAAGGGTTGCCTCTAAATGTATTGAAAGTTAGTAGACAAAAAATATTCAGATTAAAACTCCAAACATATCAAAATATTAATTCCAAATATATCTTTTCTTAATAGTAAGCAGAATAATAACTATTAGCATATTTAGTTAGTTCAAAATACATAATGTCCTAAGAGACTTATAATTGTTGTGGAAGTGTGTGTAATGCACAAAACACACACATGCATTCATCTTGGTTTGAATTTGCAAAGGGCATTTATAATTGTACTCATGTCAAATTCCTGGAAATGGTTATGTAATGTTTTCTTATAGTTTTAGATGTCTTTCAAAGTACTGTCATTATAATTTTTTATTTTATCTCAATTATGTCATATTCATTTTCATATCTCTCTTCCCTAATGTTGTCTGCAAAATATACTGCAAAAAACAAACTAAATTTTATTAGCATAATACATACTTAAAGGAAAGGAAAACTAGGTCTTTTAAAATTATAAAGACGGATCCTACTATGTATTGATGAGTATATTAGAACAGAAAATCTCTTATGTATGTGGTAGGAAGGTAAATTGGTAACAGTTTGAACAACTTGCAATATCTAGCAAGGCTAAAAAGAGACTTACCCTATGAGCAACAATTATATAATTCATATCCAGGAGCTGAAGGAGTTATATATATCATGAATAATCATTACTATGTTGTTCACAATTAAACTGAAAACAATATAAATACCCATCAATAGGAGAATGAATATATTCCCATAAGTGAATAATACTAATAGCAGTTACAGGGAATAAACCAGAATCACTATGTATGAATCTCAGAAACAAAGAAATAAAGTAAGCTGATACATAAACAATGACATAATATATATGTAATTTGGATACTTGCAAATGATACTATCTAGTTTAGGATTCACACTTTTATAGTCAAAGTGTAAAAATATGAAAGAAATGAATAATGTTGAATTCTTCCTAATAGTTACCACTGGAAAGTAAAGGGGTACAACATTTACATCCGTAATGTTTTACTTGCATGTTAATTTTTTATGTGTGTACACCTAGTTTATTATGTTATTTTCTATATATTTTTGGCAGCTAAAAATATTTTATAATAGAAAAAAATCTGTAGGCTATTATTTCTAGAGTGCTTGCTGCTCGAAGTAAAACTGTTTGCTTTACAGGGAGTGAATCCTCCAACCCTTAAATGTGAAAAGCTTACTTTGTTAGGATATTTACCTCGGCTGCCATTTTATTTGGAGTGAAGTGTGCAAAACTTGAAAATGTACTAATGTAACTCTGAAATTCCACTACTGAAAAATATTCCATAGTATTCCACTGGTCCTCCATCCATTTGGGTACCAGGCATGCAAAGAGAGTGTGTCTTTTCATCACTTTATCACTCCCTGCCTTGACTGCTTGTGATGGCAGAACAGTCTAACATACTATCTACCAAAGTAGGCACAGGAAATTATTTTTCAGTGACATGATGCAAGTGAATTTAGAGAACAGTCAAACAGGTGAATGTGTCTCTTGCATTGATATTCTTATTTTCTCCTCCTCCACCCTCATCAGGCTCTGCCTTCTTCTCAAAGTTTGTTTGAGCAGTGGTAGTTCTCAGACTTGCACACTTCTAAATGGTCCACGTTCTAAAATGATCTTCCTCTTAACAGGAAATGAAGCTCAATGGCGTGAGAAAAGTGGGAAGATTTCCCGGGAGGACGAATCTAAGTTGGTAAAGTATTAGGTCTATGTACTGGATGTAAGGCAGGATATCTTGGGATACATGCTATGAACTTGGCAAGTTTAATGGACTAATTAACATGACAACCAATTGTTCTCTTGGTAGTAAAACTGGAAATTAAACTAGGTAAATTCTAAGATATTTTTCAGGTCTAAAATGTGCATAATTCTACTTTTTTTTCTCTAATCTGCAGTATTTTAAGATATTACCAGATAGTGGCAAATAAAACATGGCAGAGGAGACAGAGATTTAAGAGAATGAATCACAAAATCTTTTTTTTTTAAGGACTTCATCTAGGAAGAGGTAAATAAAACAAAAAATACAGAACAACATACAATAAAAATATGTGATACGCAGTTAATTCTTCAAAGTGATTTCTAATTATTAATATTAAATATCATATACCAGGCACTTTTTTATACATTGCATCCACCTTAGAATCCTGAAAGACACATATTAATTATCCCTATTTTATGATGAATAAATGAAAACAGATACATTTAAGAAAATATCAGTTACTGAGATAATAGGATACAATTAAATAAAGTTAATAGTTAAATAAAGGTTATCCGGAAACAGAAGATGTTCAGTTCACTATAATACACTCTCCACTTGCTCTCTTAAATTTATTTTTACATAAGAAAAGTAATCTGGAACACATGCCTACTGCTGTGAAAGATACACAATAACAAATGCAGGCGTGAAAGCGGGCCCCTTCACAACCTCCTTACCCTTCCGTGTTCCCGCCCTCTCTCTTCTGAGTTTGAAATCAAGCTGTACATACTATTCAGTGACCTCTCTTCAATGAGAGAAAAATATTGTGTAGTTTTTTTTTCTACTTTTTCCATTTAACCCCATCTCAATATTCTCTACCATAATTTACGTAAACGTTTAAAATTTCAGGACATAAGCTGCTTCTATTTTTTAAAAAATAAGCAATGCTCTAATGAATATATTTTGTACCTGTCACTTTGACTTCCCTGGGCAGGTATCTCAGTAGGACAGTTTTCTGGAAGTGAGATGCTGCATCTTTGGATCTCATGAAATCCAAATCCTATTCTCCCATTTCACTTGTCCCAAAGTTAATGACTTAATTTTTCTGTTCTTTCCACTTCCCTCCCTTTCCTTCTTTTCTTTGTGAAGATTTTTGACTTAATTTTTCTGTTCTTTCCACTTCCCTCCCTTTCCTTCTTTTCTTTGTGAAGATTTTTCACTCAGCATCTTCTCCGAGGTATGCATTCTTGCTAACTTCTGCCTCAGTGTCTCCAACTATTTAAAAATTGCCTGGGATGAACTGCTACTTAAGAGCCTTTGCCTTACAATTTAGCATTAAAAAATGATTATAGAACAAAACAGCGTTGGGTCCTAATGACTTACATTTCATTATTATGTAAATAAGATCCAACCATGGAAATTATTTTAATATGTTTTATCTTGTGGGGATTATGGAGAATTGATAAATGAGGATTTTCCCCTATTGGTAGACATGTTTCTTTGAATTCACAAAATTTTAGAAATATTTTGGAGGAGAAAGATTATAGTGGAACTAATGAAAACAAAATGAATTTCTGAGTCAGATTTGTTTGAATTTCCGGGCTGCCACCCATTGTTTGTGTGGCTTTGGGCAAATCATCTTTTTTTTTTTTTTTTTTTTTACAGCCCTAGTGCTCTCTATATAAAGAATAATAGTTATTCTTAAAATAACAATAATTATATTAAATGTTTTCCAAATTTGGTCTAAGGCAGCATTTTCCAAAGCCACTTTGCTTAAACCTTAAACAAAAACAAAAACAAAAACAAAAAACAAAATCAGTTTCACAGTCAAGTTAACTGAGGTAAATAGTTCTACAGTTTATTTGCCCTGTATGTTTCCTCACATGATTTAACATATGAATGAGTTTTGAGAATTTGAAAGTGAGGAAATAGTTTAAATCAATTCCGACATTGTCTAATCCCCAAATACTAATTTTTGAAAAGAAGGTTTTAGAGGACTTGAGCTACAAAGAACATATTTTTAGAAATGCCTGTTTATGATTTTATGATTTTAAACTAGTACATATAAAAATTTTGGAATGTTTTAGAAACTCAATAGTGATATTTATTAAGATTATAAAATAATCTTTAAAATATTTAAAACAAAGGGCTGAATTGGAGACTTAAATGGCATCAGAGAAGAGAAAATGCAAAAAATAATAATTAATAAAAAACCTCTTTCCCAAAAGGTTTCAGGACAAATCTTATCCAACAAATGAGCTTTAAATGTAGCAAAGATTTAAGGGAGTTTAGGAAGTTAAAGTCGGAGGCATTAGTTTTCAGCACACATATTGAATTTCTCCTGTCTTTTCCATCGTGGTCCCCTGTGTAAACCTATAAGCCTGCGAGTAAAGAGATCTAAACATTCTGCTAAGCAGAGAGAACAAAGTATCATCGCAATGGCCTCAACGACAAGGAACAGGAACAGGGCAGACAACACGAGAACAGGTATGTCGAGAATGGAGTATTGAAAAAAGAAATTGGTAGATGCTATTTCTTCCTAGGTTTTGATGTATTTGTGGTTTGTTTGTGTTTGTTTGTTTTTTACACATAGACAAATTCTGGTGAAATAATGATCTCTGTTGATAATTTATTAATCAGGGCATTTGCTTTAAATACGGTAGGAGTCTATGGATCACTTCTGGTACCTTCTAATTGTCTGGTGCTTCTGATTTTATTCTATTGATTTCACTCTCCCATTGTTTGTCCCAAAGGCAGAGAAGGGCAAATCGCAATCATGAAATATGAATGAGATGCCTCATTAACCTTTGGGCTTTTGAGTACCCAGAAGCGTCTCATCTATGTCCTCAGTGAGAAAATCCTGGAAGCACTGCAGGGGCTTGAGGGGAGAGGGGAAGAGCAGTTCCCTTCAAGGCTAGTACAGTCATCTCTGCCCAGCACGCTGGCGTGGTACCCACTCCTACACAACAGGGTCCCGTACTAAACTAGAGATGCTCAAGTTTTAGTGAACATGAAGGTACTGTAGAAAGCTTGCTGACGATCAGAGCACCTGGCTCATCGCCAAAGGTTCTGATTCAGAGAATGAGGGTAGGTTTCAGAAACCTGCATTCTGATAAGCACCTAGGTGATGCCAATGCAGGTGATTTATGGACCACCCTTTGAAGGATGTCACCTTAGACTCACCCATCATGAAGGATGAAAGGGACAAAATTTAGATTTCCTGTTTATTATTATTATTATTATTTTTAGCAAAATACATAGAGCTATTTATATTTTCTTCTGGAATAAAATTCCAACAAAAGTGTGTGATATTCGGCTATGTCTATTATTTCCGTATCATCAGAAGCTACTTTGTCAATAAAGAGGTTGTTGTTTAGACTATTTAGATTTTTTTCCCTTAAGAATTCACAGTCACCTTGTAGTTATATAGTCATAATTATAGGATCTATATAATAGATAATCTTGTACAGAGAGATAACTCAAAAATTTAAAATTCTCAAATGTTAAAAATGCTCTATGACTCCGGAAGTCGACAAAGCTGATATCAAAGTAGAAAGTAGATAGCACTACTATGTATGAGTCCGTGAGGGGAAAAGTAGACGAAAACAACAGCACGAGAAGACAGGAAGTGCAGTTTCATACGGAGGAGGTGGAAATGCACCAAGAACGAGGGACAATTGTTTCCTGTCGCCCTGTCTGAAGCAACTCTACCTTTCCTCCTGGTTCCCTGAGAAACCACCACCCATGGCTGCCTGGACTAGTGCCTGGGGTGGTGAATGTTGTGTCTGTCTCCTTCCTACTTTCTCTTTTCTCGGTCCTCAGTAATCCCATTGATTCCATTGCTTTTCCTTTCATCGACAGAGTTTAGTGAATCATTGTATAGCACTTGCCTTCAATCCCCTTCTTCCTTGCCCCCTTCCCTCCCTTGCCTTACACCTCAGTAGAGCCCATCATCAGCTTCATCTCTCTCTCTTCAGTTGACAGTGTTAAAAATTAGCTTAACATGGTCATGAAGCATAAACATTAGGACAGAAGAGTACAATACAACAATAAAAAGAGAAGTCACACATTTTGAAAAATTAGACATAATAACAAGGAAAACAGCATCATTAGGATATAAAAGGCCTTGAACATGCTCAGACCATTCTCAGAGTTCCTAAAACAGTTTCTCTCTACCACTTCATTCTCCGCTAATTAAAATTACTTTGCCTCATGGAGCTGCTTTCAAGATAAACTATGTTCAATTAGAAAAACTATGCTCGATTCTATAATTTTTCTGTTTTATTCATTTCGAGTTGTATCGCGTGGTTTTTCACACTTCCCCACACATTTCGGTTTGTTTGAATACATTAAACTCAGAATAATCTAGGTCTTCTTGGGGGTAGTTGAGAATTTCTGCTTCATTCGAAAACACTAGCTCTGCTAGGAAAAACCTTTCTAGTTCTAAAAACGGTCTTCATGATTTCTAAACACAACACAGGAAAGAAGAATCTTAGGGGTGAGGAAAGGACACGAGAAGTCATCCAACTTGGTTCTTTCATGCTACAGAAACTGAGGATCAGAAAGGTGAAGGTCACGTCACTAATTAGTGGCAGAGCCGGCCGTACAACCCGAACCGAATCTCCTCACGTGGTTCCTTTGTGTAATGCTGCACATTTCTACTTTGGGCTTGTCTGTAAAGGACTGTGCTAGTTATTGATTTAAGGCACACATCAAACATTCATTGTGCTACTACTATGTGTGCTGGTCTGTGCTAAACACCCAAAATAGCAAGATGGAGACAATAAAACAATCTCTGCTCTCATATTTTTCATGGTGAGATTTATAGTATTTTCTTTTTCAGATACTGAAATAACTTGTCTGAGTATTTGTTCTCAAACACTCAGTACCAGAATACCATAACAAAGGAATTCACATTCAGAAAAAACTACAACAGAACGCTGCTCCGTAAAGCTACTGTAGAGATTTCTGGTCTTGTTCAGCAGCCTCTTTAAAAAATTATTTGCTCAATTAATTAATAATCTGCCTTATTCCAAAAAGGCTGTAGTTTTATACAAGCCCATTCTTTTTCTTCCTTTTTATAAAAGTCTAATGTTTCCTGGGAGACATTTGGAGGAACTGGCTCAGAATGTTGGACACAATAGCTTTTCAATTCAGTCTTTTACTTAACAAATACTTATCAAGTACCTATTAAGTTCCAGGGATTTTTCTATTTGTGAAAACACACACACACACACACACACACACACACACACACACACACACACACACCCCTTCTGCCTCCAACAGAGCTTGTATTCTAGAGGTGGGGGCAATTAATAAATCAGGGGGAAAAAAGTGAACAGATAAGAGAATTTCAGATTCTGGTGATTGTGTCAGGTCACCAAGCAAGGTCACGTGGCCGAGAGGAGGAGAATTGCGTGAGAAAAGCACGTTAGGCTGGATGTGAGGGAAGGAGCTCTGAGAGGGGACATCAAAGCTGAGATGTGAAGGGAAGGATGGAGCCAACCAATTAGAGACCAGATGAAAAGGCACTCCAGGGGTTTGGCGCAGGCGCAGCAGCGCGCTGTGCCCTGAGGAAGGGCAAAGGTTATTAGGGCCTGCGTGGCTCTGGCACAGTGAGCAGTAAGATGTCGTTGGGGACAGGAAATAGAGGAAATATTATTCTAAGCCTTACAGCACATGGACATGGACTTACACTTCATTTTAAGAGTTGCAAAGGCTATTGTAAAGTTTTTTTAAAAATTTAAATACAGTAAAATATACTCTCTGTGGTATACAGGCCTATGAATTTTAGCAAATGCATGAAATTGCGTATCAAGCACCTCATTCATGAAGCAGAGCACTTTTCATGAACCCCAGATCCCTCACATAGATCGTTTGTAGTCAGCTCCCTCCTCCTCTTTCAACCTCTGACAACCACTGATGTGTTTCCCTAACTATAGCTTTTCCTTTTACTGAATATCATATAAATGGAATCCTTCCTTCCACCCTCCCTTCCTTCTTTTCTTCCTCTCTTTTTTCTGTAGACTACATTTAAGGCAGTTGACCTGGCCTTGAAATTTTGGGCAAATAATAATGCCTGTTGTTTACTGTTATCTCACTCCCCTTTCTTATCTCTACTTTCTCCCAGGATCTTTTCTTATTCCCAACTCTCATGAATAAAATCAGCATTTCCTAGAGGATGTATTATGGCAATAAAATGAAACATTTTTATATTAGGTAAAAGCCAAGATTCCATTGATTATTTTATCTGTCACCTACTGCACCCTACTTTTCATACTGGAGTCTAACTTTCATGATGAATGGCTAATGGGTAGAGTGGGTATATGGGGTTCTAAGTGGCACGAGGTGGGCTGCCAGATGAAATCTGAAACATTCATTTCAAGTTGAATTTCAGACAAACAATACTTTTTAAAAGTAAAGTAACATCCCAAATACTTAAAAGGAAATATTTACAGGATAAAAAAAAAGTAGAGAAGGAGTTAAATTCTCTTTAGGGTGAAATATTTTCCAGAACAGTTATAAAAATCACCAAAATGAAAATTTTCCACAAAGAAAATACATTCATTGTGTATCTGAAACTCAAGTTTAACTGTGAGTCCTGTATTTTTATTTGCTAGATTTGGCGACTTTCACTATTCACACTGTCTAGTCTGGTTTCAAAAAACATACCAAGCAAGAATTTTTTAAATTTAGCCTTCATTTAAAAAATTGTTTCATAAATCACATTTTATAGCTGAGTACCTAAATCACTATGTCAATTTTAAAAAATGATTTATGGTTATTCTCTTCCAATAAATCAAATATTTAGATTCCTCAGATTCTCTTCGATATATTGACTAGAGTCACATTTAATTTTAATATAGACATTGTCATAGTGTAGAACTTGTCATTTCCTGCTTTTTCAATTAATGCTATAAACATTTTCCACTTTGATAAAGAGTTTTCATATTTTTAACTTTAACAGTTTTATGTTTTATGAATTATATTAATCAATGAAAATCTTATTATTATTAGTCTGGTTATTTACACTTATTGCAAATAATTGTATGCAATAATATTGTAGTATTATTATGTTTAGTATTATTATGTTATAGTATTATTATGTTTTTATTTATGTGGTTTGTTTTTAACTTTTGGATAGTGT